>CAMZJU010000044.1:0-235950 GCA_947311025.1 Lypha dubia
TGATTACTCGGGAACGGCTCGTAAGATTTTTAGTGTATTTTCCAGGAAAAATGTGCAACGCTTTTTTTGGCCAATTTGGAGAAGGTGTGATTACTCGGGAACGGCTCGTAGGATTTTTAGTGTATTTTCAGGAAAAATCAGCAACGCTTTTTTTGGCCAATTTGGATAAGGTGTGATTACTCGGGAACGGCTCGTAGGTTTTTTAGTGTATTTTCCAGGAAAAATCAGCAACGCTTTTTTTTGGCCAATTTGGAGAAGGTGTGATTACTCGGGAACGGCTCGTAAGATTTTTGATGTATTTTTCAGGAAAAATCAGCAACGCTTTTTTTTTGCCAATTTGGAGAAGGTGTGATTACTCGGGAACGGCTCATAAAATTTTTAATGTATTTTCCAGGAAAAATCAGCAACGCTTTTTTTGGCCAATTTGGAGAAGCTGTGATTACTCGGGAACGGCTCGTAGGATTTTTAGTGTATTTTCCAGGAAAAATCAGCAACGCTTTTTTTGGCCAATTTGGAGAAGGTGTGATTACTCGGGAACGGCTCGTAGGTTTTTTAGTGTATTTTCCAGGAAAAATCAACAACGCTTTTTTTGGCCAATTTGGAGAAGGTGTGATTACTCGGGAACGGCTCGTAGGATTTTTGATGTTTTTTCCAGGAAAAATCAGCAACGCTTTTTTTTGGCCAATTTGGAGAAGGTGTGATTACTCGGGAACGGCTCATAAAATTTTTAATATATTTTCCAGGAAAAATCAGCAACGCTTTTTTTTCTAATTTGGAGAAGGTGTGATTACTCGGGAACGGCTCGTAGGATTTTTAGTGTAATTTCCAGGAAAAATCAGCAAGGTTTTTTTTTGGCCAATTTGGAGAAGGTGTGATTACTCGGGAACGGCTCGTAGGTTTTTTAGTGTATTTTCCAGGAAAAATCAGCAACGCTTTTTTTGGCCAATTTGGAGAAGGTGTGATTACTCGGGAACGGCTCGTAGGTTTTTTAGTGTATTTTCCAGGAAAAATCAGCAACGCTTTTTTTTGGCCAATTTGGAGAAGGTGTGATTACTCGGGAACGGCTTGTAGGATTTTTAGTGTATTTTCCAGGAAAAATCAGCAACGCTTTTTTTGGCCAATTTGGAGAAGGTGTGATTACTCGGGAACGGCTCATAAAATTTTTAATATATTTTCCAGGAAAAATCAGCAACACTTTTTTTGGCCAATTTGGAGAAGGTGTGATTACTCGGAAACGGCTCATAAAATTTTTAGTGTATTTTCCAGGAAAAATCAGCAACGCTTTTTTTGGCCAATTTGGAGAAGGTGTGATTACTCGGGAACGGCTCGTAGGATTTTTAGTGTATTTTCCAGGAAAAATCAGCAAGGTTTTTTTTTGGCCAATTTGGAGAAGGTGTGATTACTCGGGAACGGCTCGTAGGTTTTTTAGTGTAATTTCCAGGAAAAATCAGCAACGCTTTTTTTTGGCCAATTTGGAGAAGGTGTGATTACTCGGGAACTGCTCGTAGGATTTTTAGTGTATTTTCCAGGAAAAATCAGCAACGCTTTTTTTTGGCCAATTTGGAGAAGGTGTGATTACTCGGGAACGGCTCATAAAATTTTTAATATATTTTCCAGGAAAAATCAGCAACGCTTTTTTTTGCCAATTTGGAGAAGCTGTGATTACTCGGGAACGGCTCGTAGGATTTTTAGTGTATTTTCCAGGAAAAATCATCAACGCTTTTTTTGGCCAATTTGGAGAAGGTGTGATTACTCGGGAAAGGCTCGTAAGATTTTTAGTGTATTTTCCAGGAAAAATCAGCAAGGTTTTTTTTGGCCAATTTGGAGAAGGTGTGATTACTCGGGAACGGCTCGTAGGATTTTTAGTGTATTTTCCAGGAAAAATCAGCAACGCTTTTTTTTGCCAATTTGGAGAAGGTGTGATTACTCGGGAACGGCTCATAAAATTTTTAATATATTTTCCAGGAAAAATCAGCAACGCTTTTTTTTCTAATTTGGAGAAGGTGTGATTACTCGGGAACGGCTCGTAGGATTTTTAGTGTAATTTCCAGGAAAAATCAGCAAGGTTTTTTTTGGCCAATTTGGAGAAGATGGGATTACTCGGGAACGGCTCGTAAGATTTTTAGTGTATTTTCCAGGAAAAATCAGCAACGCTTTTTTTTTGCCAATTTGGAGAAGATGGGATTACTCGGGAACGGCTCATAAAATTTTTAATATATTTTCCAGGAAAAATCAGCAACGCTTTTTTTTGCCAATTTGGAGAAGCTGTGATTACTCGGGAACGGCTCGTAGGATTTTTAGTGTATTTTCCAGGAAAAATCAACAACGCTTTTTTTTGCCAATTTGGAGAAGGTGTGATTACTCGGGAACGGCTCGTAGGATTTTTAGTGTATTTTCCAGGAAAAATCAACAACGCTTTTTTTGGCCAATTTGGAGAAGGTGTGATTACTCGGGAACGGCTCGTAGGTTTTTTAGTGTATTTTCCAGGAAAAATCAGCAACGCTTTCTTTGGCCAATTTGGAGAAGGTGTGATTACTCGGGAACGGCTCGTAGGATTTTAAGTGTATTTTCCAGGAAAAATCAGCAACGCTTTTTTTGGCCAATTTGGAGAAGGTGTAATTACTCGGGAACTGCTCGTAGGTTTTTTAGTGTATTTTCCAGGAAAAATCAGCAACGCTTTTTTTGGCCAATTTGGAGAAGGTGTGATTACTCGGGAACGGCTCGTAGGTTTTTTAGTGTATTTTCCAGGAAAAATCAGCAACGCTTTTTTTTTGCCAATTTGGAGAAGATGGGATTACTCGGGAACGGCTCATAAAATTTTTAATATATTTTCCAGGAAAAATCAGCAACGCTTTTTTTTTCTAATTTGGAGAAGGTGTGATTACTCGGGAACGGCTCGTAAGATTTTTAGTGTATTTTCCAGGAAAAATCAACAACGCTTTTTTTTGCCAATTTGGAGAAGGTGTGATTACTCGGGAACGGCTCGTAGGTTTTTTAGTGTATTTTCCAGGAAAAATCAGCAACGCTTTTTTTGGCCAATTTGGAGAAGGTGTGATTACTCGGGAACGGCTTGTAGGTTTTTTAGTGTATTTTTCAGGAAAAATCAGCAACGCTTTTTTTTGGCCAATTTGGAGAAGGTGTGATTACTCGGGAACGGCTCGTAAGATTTTTAGTGTATTTTCCAGGAAAAATCAACAACGCTTTTTTTGGCCAATTTGGAGAAGGTGTGATTACTCGGGAACGGCTCGTAGGATTTTTGATGTTTTTTCCAGGAAAAATCAGCAACGCTTTTTTTGGCCAATTTGGATAAGGTGTGATTACTCGGGAACGGCTCGTAGGATTTTTGATGTTTTTTCCAGGAAAAATCAGCAACGCTTTTTTTGGCCAATTTGGAGATGGTGTGATTACTCGGGAACGGCTCGTAGGATTTTTAGTGTATTTTCCAGGAAAAATCAACAACGCTTTTTTGGCCAATTTGGAGAAGGTGTGATTACTCGGGAACGGCTCGTAGGATTTTAAGTGTAATTTCCAGGAAAAATCAGCAACACTTTTTTTGGCCAATTTGGAGAAGGTGTGATTACTCGGGAACGGCTCGTAAGATTTTTAGTGTATTTTCCAGGAAAAATCAGCAACGCTTTTTTTGGCCAATTTGGAGATGGTGTGATTACTCGGGAACGGCTCGTAGGATTTTTAGTGTATTTTCCAGGAAAAATCAACAACGCTTTTTTTGGCCAATTTGGAGAAGGTGTGATTACTCGGGAACGGCTCGTAGGTTTTTTAGTGTATTTTCCAGGAAAAATCAGCAACGCTTTTTTTTGGCCAATTTGGAGAAGGTGTGATTACTCGGGAACGGCTCGTAGGATTTTTAGTGTATTTTCCAGGAAAAATCAGCAACGCTTTTTTTGGCCAATTTGGAGAAGGTGTGATTACTCGGGAACGGCTCGTAGGATTTTTAGTGTATTTTCCAGGAAAAATCAGCAACGCTTTTTTTTCTAATTTGGAGAAGGTGTGATTACTCGGGAACGGCTCGTAGGATTTTTAGTGTATTTTCCAGGAAAAATCAGCAAGGTTTTTTTTTGGCCAATTTGGAGAAGGTGTGATTACTCGGGAACGGCTCGTAGGTTTTTTAGTGTATTTTCCAGGAAAAATCAACAACGCTTTTTTTGGCCAATTTGGAGAAGGTGTGATTACTCGGGAACGGCTCGTAGGATTTTTAGTGTATTTTCCAGGAAAAATCAGCAACGCTTTTTTTGGCCAATTTGGAGAAGGTGTGATTACTCGGGAACGGCTCGTAAGATTTTTAGTGTATTTTCCAGGAAAAATCAGCAACGCTTTTTTTGGCCAATTTGGAGAAGGTGTGATTACTCGGGAACGGCTCGTAGGATTTTTAGTGTATTTTCCAGGAAAAATCAGCAACGCTTTTTTTTCTAATTTGGAGAAGGTGTGATTACTCGGGAACGGCTCGCAAGATTTTTGATGTATTTTTCAGGAAAAATCAGCAACGCTTTTTTTGGCCAATTTGGAGAAGGTGTGATTACTCGGGAACGGCTCGTAAGATTTTTGATGTTTTTTCCAGGAAAAATCAGCAACGCTTTTTTTTGGCCAATTTGGAGAAGGTGTGATTACTCGGGAACGGCTCGTAAGATTTTTAGTGTATTTTCCAGGAAAAATCAACAACGCCTTTTTTGGCCAATTTGGAGAAGGTGTGATTACTCGGGAACGGCTCGTAGGATTTTTAGTGTATTTTCCAGGAAAAATCAGCAACGCTTTTTTTGGTCAATTTGGAGAAGGTGTGATTACTCGGGAACGGCTCGTAAGATTTTTAGTGTATTTTCCAGGAAAAATCAGCAACGCTTTTTTTGGCCAATTTGGAGAAGATGGGATTACTCGGGAACGGCTCGTAGGTTTTTTAGTGTATTTTTCAGGAAAAATCAACAACGCTTTTTTTTCTAATTTGGAGAAGGTGTGATTACTCGGGAACGGCTCGTAGGTTTTTTAGTGTATTTTCCAGGAAAAATCAGCAACGCTTTTTTTTCTAATTTGGAGAAGGTGTGATTACTCGGGAACGGCTCGTAGGTTTTTGATGTTTTTTCCAGGAAAAATCAGCAACGCTTTTTTTGGCCAATTTGGAGAAGGTGTGATTACTCGGGAACGGCTCGTAGGATTTTTAGTGTATTTTCCAGGAAAAATCAGCAACGCTTTTTTTGGCCAATTTGGAGAAGGTGTGATTACTCGGGAACGGCTCGTAAGATTTTTAGTGTATTTTCCAGGAAAAATCAGCAACGCTTTTTTTTCTAATTTGGAGAAGATGGGATTACTCGGGAACGGCTCGTAGGTTTTTTAGTGTATTTTACAGGAAAAATCAGCAACGCTTTTTTTGGCCAATTTGGAGAAGGTGTGATTACTCGGGAACGGCTCGTAGGTTTTTTAGTGTATTTTCCAGGAAAAATCAGCAACGCTTTTTTTTCTAATTTGGAGAAGGTGTGATTACTCGGGAACGGCTCGTAGGATTTTTAGTGTATTTTCCAGGAAAAATCAGCAACGCTTTTTTTTGGCCAATTTGGAGAAGGTGTGATTACTCGGGAACGGCTCGTAAGATTTTTGATGTTTTTTCCAGGAAAAATCAAGAACGCTTTTTTTGGCCAATTTGGATAAGGTGTGATTACTCGGGAACGGCTCGTAGGATTTTTAGTGTATTTTCCAGGAAAAATCAGCAACGCTTTTTTTGGCCAATTTGGAGAAGGTGTGATTACTCGGGAACGGCTCGTAGGATTTTTAGTGTATTTTCCAGGAAAAATCAGCAACGCTTTTTTTTGGCCAATTTGGAGAAGGTGTGATTACTCGGGAACGGCTCGTAAGATTTTTGATGTATTTTTCAGGAAAAATCAGCAACGCTTTTTTTGGCCAATTTGGAGATGGTGTGATTACTCGGGAACGGCTCGTAGGATTTTTAGTGTATTTTCCAGGAAAAATCAGCAACGCTTTTTTTTCTAATTTGGAGAAGATGGGATTACTCGGAAACGGCTCGTAGGTTTTTTAGTGTATTTTCCAGGAAAAATCAGCAACGCTTTTTTTGGCCAATTTGGAGAAGATGGGATTACTCGGGAACGGCTCGTAGGATTTTTAGTGTATTTTCCAGGAAAAATCAGCAACGCTTTTTTTGGCCAATTTGGAGAAGATGGGATTACTCGGGAACGGCTCGTAGGTTTTTTAGTGTATTTTCCAGGAAAAATCAGCAACGCTTTTTTTGCCAATTTGGAGAAGGTGTGATTACTCGGGAACGGCTCGTAAGATTTTTAGTGTATTTTCCAGGAAAAATCAGCAACGCTTTTTTTGGCCAATTTGGAGAAGGTGTGATTACTCGGGAACGGCTCGTAGGTTTTTTAGTGTATTTTCCAGGAAAAATCAACAACGCTTTTTTTTGGCCAATTTGGAGAAGGTGTGATTACTCGGGAACGGCTCGTAAGATTTTTAGTGTATTTTCCAGGAAAAATCAGCAACGCTTTTTTTGGCCAATTTGGAGAAGGTGTGATTACTCGGGAACGGCTCGTAGGTTTTTTAGTGTAATTTCCAGGAAAAATCAGCAACGCTTTTTTTTGCCAATTTGGAGAAGATGGGATTACTCGGGAACGGCTCGTAGGTTTTTTAGTGTATTTTCCAGGAAAAATCAGCAACGCTTTTTTTTCTAATTTGGAGAAGATGGGATTACTCGGGAACGGCTCGTAGGTTTTTTAGTGTATTTTCCAGGAAAAATCAGCAACGCTTTTTTTGGCCAATTCGGAGAAGATGGGATTACTCGGGAACGGCTCGTAGGTTTTTTAGTGTATTTTTCAGGAAAAATCAGCAACGCTTTTTTTTTCTAATTTGGAGAAGATGGGATTACTCGGGAACGGCTCGTAGGTTTTTTAGTGTATTTTTCAGGAAAAATCAGCAACGCTTTTTTTTTGGCCAATTTGGAGAAGATGGGATTACTCGGGAACGGCTCGTAGGTTTTTTAGTGTATTTTCCAGGAAAAATCAGCAAGGTTTTTTTTTGGCCAATTTGGAGAAGGTGTGATTACTCGGGAACGGCTCGTAGGATTTTTAGTGTATTTTCCAGGAAAAATCAACAACGCTTTTTTTTGCCAATTTGGAGAAGATGGGATTACTCGGGAACGGCTCGTATGTTTTTTAGTGTAATTTCCAGGAAAAATCAACAACGCTTTTTTTTGGCCAATTTGGAGAAGCTGTGATTACTCGGGAACGGCTCGTAGGATTTTTAGTGTATTTTCCAGGAAAAATCAACAACGCTTTTTTTGGCCAATTTGGAGAAGGTGTGATTACTCGGGAACGGCTCGTAGGATTTTTAGTGTATTTTCCAGGAAAAATCAGCAAGGTTTTTTTTTGGCCAATTTGGAGAAAGTGTGATTACTCGGGAACGGCTCGTAGGTTTTTTAGTGTATTTTCCAGGAAAAATCAGCAACGCTTTTTTTTTGGCCAATTTGGAGAAGGTGTGATTACTCGGGAACGGCTCGTAGGTTTTTTAGTGTATTTTCCAGGAAAAATCAGCAACGATTTTTTTTCTAATTTGGAGAAGGTGTGATTACTCGGGAACGGCTCGTAGGTTTTTTAGTGTATTTTCCAGGAAAAATCAGCAACGCTCTTTTTTGCCAATTTGGAGAAGGTGTGATTACTCGGGAACGGCTCGTAAGATTTTTAGTGTATTTTCCAGGAAAAATCAACAACGCTTTTTTTGGCCAATTTGGAGAAGGTGTGATTACTCGGGAACGGCTCGTAGGTTTTTTAGTGTATTTTCCAGGAAAAATCAACAACGCTTTTTTTGGCCAATTTGGAGAAGGTGTGATTACTCGGGAACGGCTCGTAGGATTTTTAGTGTATTTTCCAGGAAAAATCAGCAACGCTTTTTTTGGCCAATTTGGAGAAGGTGTGATTACTCGGGAACGGCTCGTAAGATTTTTAGTGCATTTTCCAGGAAAAATCAGCAACGCTTTTTTTGGCCAATTTGGAGAAGGTGTGATTACTCGGGAACGGCTCGTAGGTTTTTTAGTGTATTTTCCAGGAAAAATCAGCAACGCTTTTTTTTCTAATTTGGAGAAGGTGTGATTACTCGGGAACGGCTCGTAAGATTTTTGATGTATTTTTCAGGAAAAATCAGCAACGCTTTTTTTGGCCAATTTGGAGAAGGTGTGATTACTCGGGAACGGCTCGTAAGATTTTTGATGTTTTTTCCAGGAAAAATCAGCAACGCTTTTTTTTGGCCAATTTGGAGAAGGTGTAATTACTCGGGAACGGCTCGTAAGATTTTTAGTGTATTTTCCAGGAAAAATCAACAACGCTTTTTTTGGCCAATTTGGAGAAGGTGTGATTACTCGGGAACGGCTCGTAGGTTTTTTAGTGTATTTTCCAGGAAAAATCAGCAACGCTTTTTTTTCTAATTTGGAGAAGGTGTGATTACTCGGGAACGGCTCGTAGGTTTTTGATGTTTTTTCCAGGAAAAATCAGCAACGCTTTTTTTGGCCAATTTGGAGAAGGTGTGATTACTCGGGAACGGCTCGTAGGATTTTTAGTGTATTTTCCAGGAAAAATCAGCAACGCTTTTTTTGGCCAATTTGGAGAAGGTGTGATTACTCGGGAACGGCTCGTAAGATTTTTAGTGTATTTTCCAGGAAAAATCAGCAACGCTTTTTTTTCTAATTTGGAGAAGATGGGATTACTCGGGAACGGCTCGTAGGTTTTTTAGTGTATTTTCCAGGAAAAATCAGCAACGCTTTTTTTGGCCAATTTGGAGAAGGTGTGATTACTCGGGAACGGCTCGTAGGTTTTTTAGTGTATTTTCCAGGAAAAATCAGCAACGCTTTTTTTTCTAATTTGGAGAAGGTGTGATTACTCGGGAACGGCTCGTAGGATTTTTAGTGTATTTTCCAGGAAAAATCAGCAACGCTTTTTTTTGGCCAATTTGGAGAAGGTGTGATTACTCGGGAACGGCTCGTAAGATTTTTGATGTTTTTTCCAGGAAAAATCAAGAACGCTTTTTTTGGCCAATTTGGATAAGGTGTGATTACTCGGGAACGGCTCGTAGGATTTTTAGTGTATTTTCCAGGAAAAATCAGCAACGCTTTTTTTGGCCAATTTGGAGAAGGTGTGATTACTCGGGAACGGCTCGTAGGATTTTTAGTGTATTTTCCAGGAAAAATCAGCAACGCTTTTTTTTGGCCAATTTGGAGAAGGTGTGATTACTCGGGAACGGCTCGTAAGATTTTTGATGTATTTTTCAGGAAAAATCAGCAACGCTTTTTTTGGCCAATTTGGAGATGGTGTGATTACTCGGGAACGGCTCGTAGGATTTTTTGTGTATTTTCCAGGAAAAATCAGCAACGCTTTTTTTTCTAATTTGGAGAAGATGGGATTACTCGGGAACGGCTCGTAGGTTTTTTAGTGTATTTTCCAGGAAAAATCAGCAACGCTTTTTTTGGCCAATTTGGAGAAGATGGGATTACTCGGGAACGGCTCGTAGGATTTTTAGTGTATTTTCCAGGAAAAATCAGCAACGCTTTTTTTGGCCAATTTGGAGAAGATGGGATTACTCGGGAACGGCTCGTAGGTTTTTTAGTGTATTTTCCAGGAAAAATCAGCAACGCTTTTTTTGCCAATTTGGAGAAGGTGTGATTACTCGGGAACGGCTCGTAAGATTTTTAGTGTATTTTCCAGGAAAAATCAGCAACGCTTTTTTTGGCCAATTTGGAGAAGGTGTGATTACTCGGGAACGGCTCGTAGGTTTTTTAGTGTATTTTCCAGGAAAAATCAACAACGCTTTTTTTTGGCCAATTTGGAGAAGGTGTGATTACTCGGGAACGGCTCGTAAGATGTTTAGTGTATTTTCCAGGAAAAATCAGCAACGCTTTTTTTGGCCAATTTGGAGAAGGTGTGATTACTCGGGAACGGCTCGTAGGTTTTTTAGTGTAATTTCCAGGAAAAATCAGCAACGCTTTTTTTTGCCAATTTGGAGAAGATGGGATTACTCGGGAACGGCTCGTAGGTTTTTTAGTGTATTTTCCAGGAAAAATCAGCAACGCTTTTTTTTCTAATTTGGAGAAGATGGGATTACTCGGGAACGGCTCGTAGGTTTTTTAGTGTATTTTCCAGGAAAAATCAGCAACGCTTTTTTTGGCCAATTCGGAGAAGATGGGATTACTCGGGAACGGCTCGTAGGTTTTTTAGTGTATTTTTCAGGAAAAATCAGCAACGCTTTTTTTTTTCTAATTTGGAGAAGATGGGATTACTCGGGAACGGCTCGTAGGTTTTTTAGTGTATTTTTCAGGAAAAATCAGCAACGCTTTTTTTTTGGCCAATTTGGAGAAGATGGGATTACTCGGGAACGGCTCGTAGGTTTTTTAGTGTATTTTCCAGGAAAAATCAGCAAGGTTTTTTTTTGGCCAATTTGGAGAAGGTGTGATTACTCGGGAACGGCTCGTAGGATTTTTAGTGTATTTTCCAGGAAAAATCAACAACGCTTTTTTTGGCCAATTTGGAGAAGATGGGATTACTCGGGAACGGCTCGTAGGTTTTTTAGTGTAATTTCCAGGAAAAATCAACAACGCTTTTTTTTGGCCAATTTGGAGAAGCTGTGATTACTCGGGAACGGCTCGTAGGATTTTTAGTGTATTTTCCAGGAAAAATCAACAACGCTTTTTTTGGCCAATTTGGAGAAGGTGTGATTACTCGGGAACGGCTCGTAGGATTTTTAGTGTATTTTCCAGGAAAAATCAGCAAGGTTTTTTTTTGGCCAATTTGGAGAAAGTGTGATTACTCGGGAACGGCTCGTAGGTTTTTTAGTGTATTTTCCAGGAAAAATCAGCAACGCTTTTTTTTTGGCCAATTTGGAGAAGGTGTGATTACTCGGGAACGGCTCGTAGGTTTTTTAGTGTATTTTCCAGGAAAAATCAGCAACGCTTTTTTTTCTAATTTGGAGAAGGTGTGATTACTCGGGAACGGCTCGTAGGTTTTTTAGTGTATTTTCCAGGAAAAATCAGCAACGCTTTTTTTTGCCAATTTGGAGAAGGTGTGATTACTCGGGAACGGCTCGTAGGTTTTTTAGTGTATTTTCCAGGAAAAATCAACAACGCTTTTTTTGGCCAATTTGGAGAAGGTGTGATTACTCGGGAACGGCTCGTAGGATTTTTAGTGTATTTTCCAGGAAAAATCAGCAACGCTTTTTTTGGCCAATTTGGAGAAGGTGTGATTACTCGGGAACGGCTCGTAAGATTTTTAGTGTATTTTCCAGGAAAAATCAGCAACGCTTTTTTTGGCCAATTTGGAGAAGGTGTGATTACTCGGGAACGGCTCGTAGGATTTTTAGTGTATTTTCCAGGAAAAATCAGCAACGCTTTTTTTTCTAATTTGGAGAAGGTGTGATTACTCGGGAACGGCTCGTAAGATTTTTGATGTATTTTTCAGGAAAAATCAGCAACGCTTTTTTTGGCCAATTTGGAGAAGGTGTGATTACTCGGGAACGGCTCGTAAGATTTTTGATGTTTTTTCCAGGAAAAATCAGCAACGCTTTTTTTTGCCAATTTGGAGAAGATGGGATTACTCGGGAACGGCTCGTAGGTTTTTTAGTGTATTTTCCAGGAAAAATCAGCAACGCTTTTTTTTCTAATTTGGAGAAGATGGGATTACTCGGGAACGGCTCGTAGGTTTTTTAGTGTATTTTCCAGGAAAAATCAGCAACGCTTTTTTTGGTCAATTTGGAGAAGGTGTGATTACTCGGGAACGGCTCGTAAGATTTTTAGTGTATTTTCCAGGAAAAATCAGCAACGCTTTTTTTGGCCAATTTGGAGAAGGTGTGATTACTCGGGAACGGCTCGTAGGATTTTTAGTGTATTTTCCAGGAAAAATCAGCAACGCTTTTTTTTGGCCAATTTGGAGAAGGTGTGATTACTCGGGAACGGCTCGTAAGATTTTTAGTGTATTTTCCAGGAAAAATCAGCAACGCTTTTTTTGGTCAATTTGGAGAAGGTGTGATTACTCGGGAACGGCTCGTAAGATTTTTAGTGTATTTTCCAGGAAAAATCAGCAACGCTTTTTTTGGCCAATTTGGAGAAGGTGTGATTACTCGGGAACAGCTCGTAGGATTTTTAGTGTATTTTCCAGGAAAAATCAGCAACGCTTTTTTTTGGCCAATTTGGAGAAGGTGTGATTACTCGGGAACGGCTCGTAAGATTTTTGATGTATTTTTCAGGAAAAATCAGCAACGCTTTTTTTGGCCAATTTGGAGATGGTGTGATTACTCGGGAACGGCTCGTAGGATTTTTAGTGTATTTTCCAGGAAAAATCAGCAACGCTTTTTTTTCTAATTTGGAGAAGATGGGATTACTCGGGAACGGCTCGTAGGTTTTTTAGTGTATTTTCCAGGAAAAATCAGCAACGCTTTTTTTGGCCAATTTGGAGAAGATGGGATTACTCGGGAACGGCTCGTAGGATTTTTAGTGTATTTTCCAGGAAAAATCAGCAACGCTTTTTTTGACCAATTTGGAGAAGATGGGATTACTCGGGAACGGCTCGTAGGTTTTTTACTGTATTTTCCAGGAAAAATCAGCAACGCTTTTTTTGCCAATTTGAAAAAGGTGTGATTACTCGGGAACGGCTCGTAAGATTTTTAGTGTATTTTCCAGGAAAAATCAGCAACGCTTTTTTTGGCCAATTTGGAGAAGGTGTGATTACTCGGGAACGGCTCGTAGGTTTTTTAGTGTATTTTCCAGGAAAAATCAACAACGCTTTTTTTTGGCCAATTTGGAGAAGGTGTGATTACTCGGGAACGGCTCGTAAGATTTTTAGTGTATTTTCCAGGAAAAATCAGCAACGCTTTTTTTGGCCAATTTGGAGAAGGTGTGATTACTCGGGAACGGCTCGTAGGTTTTTTAGTGTAATTTCCAGGAAAAATCAGCAACGCTTTTTTTTGCCAATTTGGAGAAGATGGGATTACTCGGGAACGGCTCGTAGGTTTTTTAGTGTATTTTCCAGGAAAAATCAGCAACGCTTTTTTTTCTAATTTGGAGAAGATGGGATTACTCGGGAACGGCTCGTAGGTTTTTTAGTGTATTTTCCAGGAAAAATCAGCAACGCTTTTTTTGGCCAATTCGGAGAAGATGGGATTACTCGGGAACGGCTCGTAGGTTTTTTAGTGTATTTTTCAGGAAAAATCAGCAACGCTTTTTTTTTTTCTAATTTGGAGAAGATGGGATTACTCGGGAACGGCTCGTAGGTTTTTTAGTGTATTTTTCAGGAAAAATCAGCAACGCTTTTTTTTTGGCCAATTTGGAGAAGATGGGATTACTCGGGAACGGCTCGTAGGTTTTTTAGTGTATTTTCCAGGAAAAATCAGCAAGGTTTTTTTTTGGCCAATTTGGAGAAGGTGTGATTACTCGGGAACGGCTCGTAAGATTTTTAGTGTATTTTCCAGGAAAAATCAACAACGCTTTTTTTGGCCAATTTGGAGAAGATGGGATTACTCGGGAACGGCTCGTAGGTTTTTTAGTGTAATTTCCAGGAAAAATCAACAACGCTTTTTTTTGGCCAATTTGGAGAAGCTGTGATTACTCGGGAACGGCTCGTAGGATTTTTAGTGTATTTTCCAGGAAAAATCAACAACGCTTTTTTTGGCCAATTTGGAGAAGGTGTGATTACTCGGGAACGGCTCGTAGGATTTTTAGTGTATTTTCCAGGAAAAATCAGCAAGGTTTTTTTTTGGCCAATTTGGAGAAAGTGTGATTACTCGGGAACGGCTCGTAGGTTTTTTAGTGTATTTTCCAGGAAAAATCAGCAACGCTTTTTTTTTGGCCAATTTGGAGAAGGTGTGATTACTCGGGAACGGCTCGTAGGTTTTTTAGTGTATTTTCCAGGAAAAATCAGCAACGCTTTTTTTTCTAATTTGGAGAAGGTGTGATTACTCGGGAACGGCTCGTAGGTTTTTTAGTGTATTTTCCAGGAAAAATCAACAACGCTTTTTTTGGCCAATTTGGAGAAGGTGTGATTACTCGGGAACGGCTCGTAAGATTTTTAGTGTATTTTCCAGGAAAAATCAACAACGCTTTTTTTGGCCAATTTGGAGAAGGTGTGATTACTCGGGAACGGCTCGTAAGATTTTTAGTGTATTTTCCAGGAAAAATCAACAACGCTTTTTTTGGCCAATTTGGAGAAGGTGTGATTACTCGGGAACGGCTCGTAGGATTTTTAGTGTATTTTCCAGGAAAAATCAGAAACGTTTTTTTTGGCCAATTTGGAGAAGGTGTGATTACTCGGGAACGGCTCGTAAGATTTTTAGTGTATTTTCCAGGAAAAATCAGCAACGCTTTTTTTGGCCAATTTGGAGAAGGTGTGATTACTCGGGAACGGCTCGTAAGATTTTTAGTGTATTTTCCAGGAAAAATCAGCAACGCTTTTTTTTGGCCAATTTGGATAAGGTGTGATTACTCGGGAACGGCTCGTAGGATTTTTAGTGTATTTTCCAGGAAAAATCAGCAACGCTTTTTTTGGCCAATTTGGAGAAGGTGTGATTACTCGGGAACGGCTCGTAGGATTTTTAGTGTATTTTCCAGGAAAAATCAGCAACGCTTTTTTTTGGCCAATTTGGAGAAGGTGTGATTACTCGGGAACGGCTCGTAAGATTTTTGATGTATTTTTCAGGAAAAATCAGCAACGCTTTTTTTGGCCAATTTGGAGATGGTGTGATTACTCGGGAACGGCTCGTAGGATTTTTAGTGTATTTTCCAGGAAAAATCAGCAACGCTTTTTTTTCTAATTTGGAGAAGATGGGATTACTCGGGAACGGCTCGTAGGTTTTTTAGTGTATTTTCCAGGAAAAATCAGCAACGCTTTTTTTTGGCCAATTAGGAGAAGATGGGATTACTCGGGAACGGCTCGTAGGATTTTTAGTGTATTTTCCAGGAAAAATCAGCAACGCTTTTTTTGGCCAATTTGGAGAAGATGGGATTACTCGGGAACGGCTCGTAGGTTTTTTAGTGTATTTTCCAGGAAAAATCAGCAACGCTTTTTTTTGCCAATTTGGAGAAGGTGTGATTACTCGGGAACGGCTCGTAAGATTTTTAGTGTATTTTCCAGGAAAAATCAGCAACGCTTTTTTTGGCCAATTTGGAGAAGGTGTGATTACTCGGGAACGGCTCGTAGGTTTTTTAGTGTATTTTCCAGGAAAAATCAACAACGCTTTTTTTTGGCCAATTTGGAGAAGCTGTGATTACTCGGGAACGGCTCGTAGGATTTTTGATGTTTTTTCCAGGAAAAATCAGCAACGCTTTTTTTGGCCAATTTGGAGAAGGTGTGATTACTCGGGAACTGCTCGTAGGATTTTTAGTGTATTTTCTAGGAAAAATCAGCAACGCTTTTTTTTTGCCAATTTGGAGAAGATGGGATTACTCGGGAACGGCTCGTAGGTTTTTTAGTGTATTTTCCAGGAAAAATCAGCAACGCTTTTTTTTCTAATTTGGAGAAGATGGGATTACTCTGGAACGGCTCGTAGGTTTTTTAGTGTATTTTCCAGGAAAAATCAGCAACGCTTTTTTTGGCCAATTCGGAGAAGATGGGATTACTCGGGAACGGCTCGTAGGTTTTTTAGTGTATTTTTCAGGAAAAATCAGCAACGCTTTTTTTTTTTCTAATTTGGAGAAGATGGGATTACTCGGGAACGGCTCGTAAGATTTTTGATGTTTTTTCCAGGAAAAATCAGCAACGCTTTTTTTGGCCAATTTGGAGAAGGTGTGATTACTCGGGAACGGCTCGTAAGATTTTTAGTGTATTTTCCAGGAAAAATCAACAACGCTTTTTTTGGCCAATTTGGAGAAGGTGTGATTACTCGGGAACGGCTCGTAGGTTTTTTAGTGTATTTTTCAGGAAAAATCAGCAACGCTTTTTTTTGCCAATTTGGAGAAGGTGTGATTACTCGGGAACGGCTCGTAGGATTTTTAGTGTATTTTCCAGGAAAAATCAACAACGCTTTTTTTGGCCAATTTGGAGAAGGTGTGATTACTCGGGAACGGCTCGTAGGATTTTTAGTGTATTTTCCAGGAAAAATCAGCAAGGTTTTTTTTTTGGCCAATTTGGAGAAAGTGTGATTACTCGGGAACGGCTCGTAAGATTTTTAGTGTTTTTTCCAGGAAAAATCAGCAACGCTTTTTTTGGCCAATTTGGAGAAGGTGTGATTACTCGGGAACGGCTCGTAAGATTTTTAGTGTATTTTCCAGGAAAAATCAGCAAGGTTTTTTTTTGGCCAATTTGGAGAAGGTGTGATTACTCGGGAACGGCTCGTAGGTTTTTTAGTGTATTTTTCAGGAAAAATCAGCAACGCTTTTTTTTGGCCAATTTGGAGAAGATAGGATTACTCGGGAACGGCTCGTAGGTTTTTTAGTGTATTTTCCAGGAAAAATCAGCAACGCTTTTTTTTGCCAATTTGGAGAAGGTGTGATTACTCGGGAACGGCTCGTAGGTTTTTTAGTGTATTTTCCAGGAAAAATCAGCAACGCTTTTTTTTCTAATTTGGAGAAGGTGTGATTACTCGGGAACGGCTCGTAGGTTTTTTAGTGTATTTTCCAGGAAAAATCAGCAACGCTTTTTTTTGCCAATTTGGAGAAGGTGTGATTACTCGGGAACGGCTCGTAAGATTTTTAGTGTATTTTCCAGGAAAAATCAACAACGCTTTTTTTGGCCAATTTGGAGAAGGTGTGATTACTCGGGAACGGCTCGTAAGATTTTTAGTGTATTTTCCAGGAAAAATCAACAACGCTTTTTTTGGCCAATTTGGAGAAGGTGTGATTACTCGGGAACGGCTCGTAGGATTTTTAGTGTATTTTCCAGGAAAAATCAGCAACGCTTTTTTTTCTAATTTGGAGATGGTGTGATTACTCGGGAACGGCTCGTAGGATTTTTAGTGTATTTTCCAGGAAAAATCAACAACGCTTTTTTTTGGCCAATTTGGAGAAGGTGTGATTACTCGGGAACGGCTCATAAAATTTTTAAGTGTAATTTCCAGGAAAAATCAACAACGCTTTTTTTTGCCAATTTGGAGAAGGTGTGATTACTCGGGAACGGCTGGTAGGATTTTTAGTGTATTTTCCAGGAAAAATCAACAACGCTTTTTTTGGCCAATTTGGAGAAGTTGGGATTACTCGGGAACGGCTCGTAGGATTTTTAGTGTATTTTCCAGGAAAAATCAGCAACGCTTTTTTTTGCCAATTTGGAGAAGGTGTGATTACTCGGGAACGGCTCGTAAGATTTTTAGTGTTTTTTCCAGGAAAAATCAGAAACGCTTTTTTTGGCCAATTTGGAGAAGGTGTGATTACTCGGGAACGGCTCGTAAGATTTTTAGTGTATTTTCCAGGAAAAATCAGCAACGCTTTTTTTGGCCAATTTGGAGAAGGTGTGATTACTCGGGAACGGCTCGTAAGATTTTTAGTGTATTTTCCAGGAAAAATCAACAACGCTTTTTTTTGCCAATTTGGAGAAGATGGGATTACTCGGGAATGGCTCGTAAGATTTTTAGTGTATTTTCCAGGAAAAATCAGCAACGCTTTTTTTTGGCCAATTCGGAGAAGGTGTGATTACTCGGGAACGGCTCGTAAGATTTTTGATGTTTTTTCCAGGAAAAATCAGCAACGCTTTTTTTGGCCAATTTGGAGAAGGTGTGATTACTCGGGAACGGCTCGTAGGTTTTTTAGTGTATTTTTCAGGAAAAATCAGCAACGCTTTTTTTTGCCAATTTGGAGAAGGTGTGATTACTCGGGAACGGCTCGTAGGATTTTTAGTGTATTTTCCAGGAAAAATCAACAACGCTTTTTTTGGCCAATTTGGAGAAGGTGTGATTACTCATGAACGGCTCGTAGGATTTTTAGTGTATTTTCCAGGAAAAATCAGCAAGGTTTTTTTTTGGCCAATTTGGAGAAAGTGTGATTACTCGGGAACGGCTCGTAAGATTTTTAGTGTTTTTTCCAGGAAAAATCAGCAACGCTTTTTTTGGCCAATTTGGAGAAGGTGTGATTACTCGGGAACGGCTCGTAAGATTTTTAGTGTATTTTCCAGGAAAAATCAGCAAGGTTTTTTTTTGGCCAATTTGGAGAAGGTGTGATTACTCGGGAACGGCTCGTAGGTTTTTTAGTGTATTTTTCAGGAAAAATCAGCAACGCTTTTTTTTGGCCAATTTGGAGAAGATAGGATTACTCGGGAACGGCTCGTAGGTTTTTTAGTGTATTTTCCAGGAAAAATCAGCAACGCTTTTTTTTGCCAATTTGGAGAAGGTGTGATTACTCGGGAACGGCTCGTAGGTTTTTTAGTGTATTTTCCAGGAAAAATCAGCAACGCTTTTTTTTCTAATTTGGAGAAGGTGTGATTACTCGGGAACGGCTCGTAGGTTTTTTAGTGTATTTTCCAGGAAAAATCAGCAACGCTTTTTTTTGCCAATTTGGAGAAGGTGTGATTACTCGGGAACGGCTCGTAAGATTTTTAGTGTATTTTCCAGGAAAAATCAACAACGCTTTTTTTGGCCAATTTGGAGAAGGTGTGATTACTCGGGAACGGCTCGTAAGATTTTTAGTGTATTTTCCAGGAAAAATCAACAACGCTTTTTTTGGCCAATTTGGAGAAGGTGTGATTACTCGGGAACGGCTCGTAGGATTTTAGTGTATTTTCCAGGAAAAATCAGCAACGCTTTTTTTTCTAATTTGGAGATGGTGTGATTACTCGGGAACGGCTCGTAGGATTTTTAGTGTATTTTCCAGGAAAAATCAACAACGCTTTTTTTGGCCAATTTGGAGAAGGTGTGATTACTCGGGAACGGCTCATAAAATTTTTAAGTGTAATTTCCAGGAAAAATCAACAACGCTTTTTTTTGCCAATTTGGAGAAGGTGTGATTACTCGGGAACGGCTGGTAGGATTTTTAGTGTATTTTCCAGGAAAAATCAACAACGCTTTTTTTGGCCAATTTGGAGAAGTTGGATTACTCGGGACGGCTCGTAGGATTTTTAGTGTATTTTCCAGGAAAAATCAGCAACGCTTTTTTTTGCCAATTTGGAGAAGGTGTGATTACTCGGGAACGGCTCGTAAGATTTTTAGTGTTTTTTCCAGGAAAAATCAGAAACGCTTTTTTGGCCAATTTGGAGAAGGTGTGATTACTCGGGAACGGCTCGTAAGATTTTTAGTGTATTTTCCAGGAAAAATCAGCAACGCTTTTTTTGGCCAATTTGGAGAAGGTGTGATTACTCGGGAACGGCTCGTAAGATTTTTAGTGTATTTTCCAGGAAAAATCAACAACGCTTTTTTTGCCAATTTGGAGAAGATGGGATTACTCGGGAATGGCTCGTAAGATTTTTAGTGTATTTTCCAGGAAAAATCAGCAACGCTTTTTTTTGGCCAATTTGGAGAAGGTGTGATTACTCGGGAACGGCTCGTAGGTTTTTTTAGTGTATTTTCCAGGAAAAATCAGCAACGCTTTTTTTTTTTCTAATTTGGAGAAGGTGTGATTACTCGGGAACGGCTCGTAAGATTTTTGATGTATTTTTCAGGAAAAATCAGCAACGCTTTTTTGGCCAATTTGGAGATGGTGTGATTACTCGGGAACGGCTCGTAGGATTTTAAGTGTATTTTCCAGGAAAAATCAGCAACGCTTTTTTTTCTAATTTGGAGAAGATGGATTACTCGGGAACGGCTCGTAGGTTTTTTAGTGTATTTTTCAGGAAAAATCAGCAACGCTTTTTTTGGCCAATTGGAGAAGGTGTGATTACTCGGGAACGGCTCGTAAGATTTTTGATGTTTTTTTCCAGGAAAAATCAGCAAACGCTTTTTTTGGCCAATTTGGAGATGGTGTGATTACTTGGGAACGGCTCGTAGGATTTTAGTGTATTTTCCAGGAAAAATCAACAACGCTTTTTTTTGGCCAATTTGGAGAAGGTGTGATTACTCGGGAACGGCTCATAAAATTTTTAATATATTTTCCAGGAAAAATCAGCAACACTTTTTTTGGCCAATTTGGAGAAGGTGTGATTACTCGGGAACGGCTCGTAGGATTTTTAGTGTATTTTTCCAGGAAAAATCAGCAACGCTTTTTTTGCAATTTGGAGAAGGTGTGATTACTCAGGAACGGCTCGTAGGATTTTTAGTGTATTTTCCAGGAAAAATCAACAACGCTTTTTTTTGGCCAATTTGAGAAGTTGGGATTACTCGGGAACGGCTCGTAGGATTTTTAGTGTATTTTCCAGGAAAAATCAGCAACGCTTTTTTTGCCAATTTTGGAGAAGGTGTGATTACTCGGGAACGGCTCGTAAGATTTTTAGTGTTTTTTCCAGGAAAAATCAGCAACGCTTTTTTTTGGCCAATTTGGAGAAGGTGTGATTACTCGGGAACGGCCTCGTAAGATTTTTAGTGTATTTTCCAGGAAAAATCAGCAACGCTTTTTTGGCCAATTTGGAGAAGGTGTGATTACTCGGGAACGGCTCGTAGGATTTTTAGTGTATTTTCCAGGAAAAATCAGCAACGCTTTTTTAGGCCAATTTGGAGAAGGTGTGATTACTCGGGAACGGCTCGTAGGATTTTTAGTGTATTTTCCAGGAAAAATCAGCAACGCTTTTTTTTGGCCAATTTGGAGAAGATGGGATTACTCGGGAACGGCTCATAAAATTTTAATATATTTTAAAGGAAAAATCAGCAACACTTTTTTTGGCCAATTTGGAGAAGGTGTGATTACTCGGGAACGGCTCGTAGGATTTTTAGTGTATTTTCCAGGAAAAATCAACAACGCTTTTTTTGGCCAATTTGGAGAAGGTGTGATTACTCGGGAACGGCTCGTAGGATTTTTGATGTTTTTTCCAGGAAAAATCAGCAACGCTTTTTTTGGCCAATTTGGAGAAGGTGTGATTACTCGGAAACGGCTCGTAAGATTTTTAGTGTATTTTCCAGGAAAATTCAGCAACGCTTTTTTGGCCAATTTGGAGAAGATGGATTACTCGGGAACGCTCATAAAATTTTTAATATATTTTCCAGGGAAAAATCAGCAACGCTTTTTTTTGCAATTTGGAGAAAGTGTGATTACTCGGGAACGGCTCGTAGGTTTTTTAGTGTATTTTCCAGGAAAAATCAGCAACGCTTTTTTTGGCCAATTTGGAGAAGATGGGATTACTCGGGAACGGCTCGTAGGTTTTTAGTGTATTTTCCAGGAAAAATGTGCAACGCTTTTTTTGGCCAATTTGGAGAAGGTGTGATTACTCGGGAAACGGCTCGTAGGATTTTTAGTGTATTTTCCAGGAAAAATCAGCAGGTTTTTTTTTGGCCAATTTGGAGAAGGTGTGATTACTCGGGAACGGCTCGTAGGTTTTTAGTGCATTTTCCAGGAAAAATCAGCAACGCTTTTTTTTCTAATTTGGAGAAGATGGGATTACTCGGGAACGGCTCGTAGGTTTTTTAGTGTATTTTTCAGGAAAAATCAGCAACGCTTTTTTGGCCAATTTGGAGAAGGTGTGATTACTCGGAAACGGCTCGTAAGATTTTTAGTGTATTTTCAGGAAAAATCAGCAACGCTTTTTTTGCCAATTTGGAGAAGGTGTGATTACTCGGGAACGGCTCGTAGGATTTTTAGTGTATTTTCCAGGAAAAATCAACAACGCTTTTTTTGGCCAATTTGGATAAGGTGTGATTACTCGGGAACGGCTCGTAGGATTTTTGATGTTTTTTCCAGGAAAAATCAGCAACGCTTTTTTTGGCCAATTTGGAGATGGTGTGATTACTCGGGAACGGCTCGTAGGATTTTTAGTGTATTTTCCAGGAAAAATCAGCAACGCTTCTTTTGGCCAATTTGAGAAGGTGTGATTACTCGGGAACGGCTCGTAAGATTTTTAGTGTATTTTCCAGGAAAAATCAACAACGCTTTTTTTGGCCAATTTGAGAAGTGTGATTACTCGGGAACGGCTCGTAGGTTTTTTAGTGTATTTTCCAGGAAAAATCAGCAACGCTTTTTTTGGCCAATTTGGAGAAGGTGTGATTACTCGGGAACGGCTCGTAAGATTTTTAGTGTATTTTCCAGGAAAAATCAACAACGCTTTTTTTGGCCAATTTGGAGAAGGTGTGATTACTCGGGAACGGCTCGTAGGATTTTTAGTGTATTTTCCAGGAAAAAATCAGCAACGCTTTTTTTGGCCAATTTGGAGAAGATGGGATTACTCGGGAACGGCTCGTTAGATTTGTGATGTATTTCCAGGAAAAATCAGCAACGCTTTTTTTTGGCCAATTTGGAGAAGGTGTGATTACTCGGGAACGGCTCGTAGGATTTTTAGTGTATTTTCCAGGAAAAATCAGCAACGCTTTTTTTTTTGCTAATTTGGAGAAGATGGGATACTCGGGAACGGCTCGTAAGATTTTTAGTGTATTTTCCAGGAAAAATCAGCAACGCTTTTTTTTTGCCAATTTGGAGAAAGTGTGATTACTCCGAACGGCTCGTAAGATTTTTAGTGTATTTTCCAGGAAAATGTGCAACGCTTTTTTTTTGCCAATTTGGAGAAGGTGTGATTACTCGGGAACGGCTCGTAGGATTTTAAGTGTATTTTTCCAGGAAAAATTAGCAACGCTTTTTTTTGCCAATTTGGAGAAGGTGTGATTACTCGGGAACCGCTCGTAGGTTTTTTAGTGTATTTTCCAGGAAAAATCAGCAACGCTTTTTTTGGCCAATTTGGAGAAGGTGTGATTACTCGGGAACGGCTCGTAAGATTTTTGATGTTTTTTTCAGGAAAAATCAGCAACGCTTTTTTTGGCCAATTTGGAGAAGGTGTGATTACTCGGGAACGGCTCGTAAGATTTTTGATGTTTTTTCCAGGAAAAATCAGCAACGCTTTTTTTGGCCAATTTGGAGATGGTGTGATTACTCGGGAACGGCTCGTAAGATTTTTAGTGTATTTTCCAGGAAAAATCAGCAACGCTTTTTTTGGCCAATTTGGAGAAGGTGTGATTACTCGGGAACGGCTCGTAGGTTTTTTAGTGTATTTTCCAGGAAAAATCAGCAAGGTTTTTTTTTGGCCAATTTGGAGAAGGTGTGATTACTCGGGAACGGCTCGTAGGTTTTTTAGTGTATTTTCCAGGAAAAATCAACAACGCTTTTTTTGGCCAATTTGGAGAAGATGGGATTACTCGGGAACGGCTCGTAGGTTTTTTTATTATATTTTCCAGGAAAAATCAACAACGCTTTTTTTGGCCAATTTGGAGAAGGTGTGATTACTCGGGAACGGCTCGTAGGTTTTTTAGTGTATTTTCCAGGAAAAATCAGCAACGTTTTTTTTTGGCCAATTTGGAGAAGGTGTGATTACTCGGGAACGGCTCTTAAGATTTTTAGTGTATTTTCCAGGAAAAATCAACAACGCTTTTTTTGGACAATTTGGATAAGGTGTGATTACTCGGGAACGGCTCGTAGGATTTTTAGTGTATTTTCCAGGAAAAATCAGCAACGCTTTTTTTTGCCAATTTGGAGAAGGTGTGATTACTCGGAAACGGCTCGTAAGATTTTTAGTGTATTTTCCAGGAAAAATCAGCAACGCTTTTTTTGGCCAATTTGGAGAAGATGGGATTACTCGGGAACGGCTCATAAAATTTTTAATATATTTTCCAGGAAAAATCAGCAACGCTTTTTTTTGCCAATTTGGAGAAAGTGTGATTACTCGGGAACGGCTCGTAGGTTTTTTAGTGTATTTTCCAGGAAAAATCAGCAACGCTTTTTTTTGGCCAATTTGGAGAAGATGGGATTACTCGGGAACGGCTCGTAGGTTTTTTAGTGTATTTTCCAGGAAAAATGTGCAACGCTTTTTTTGGCCAATTTGGAGAAGGTGTGATTACTCGGGAACGGCTCGTAGGATTTTTAGTGTATTTTCCAGGAAAAATCAGCAAGGTTTTTTTTTGGCCAATTTGGAGAAGGTGTGATTACTCGGGAACGGCTCGTAGGTTTTTTAGTGTATTTTCCAGGAAAAATCAGCAACGCTTTTTTTTCTAATTTGGAGAAGATGGGATTACTCGGGAACGGCTCGTAGGTTTTTTAGTGTATTTTTCAGGAAAAATCAGCAACGCTTTTTTTGGCCAATTTGGAGAAGGTGTGATTACTCGGAAACGGCTCGTAAGATTTTTAGTGTATTTTCCAGGAAAAATCAGCAACGCTTTTTTTGGCCAATTTGGAGAAGGTGTGATTACTCGGGAACGGCTCGTAGGATTTTTAGTGTATTTTCCAGGAAAAATCAACAACGCTTTTTTTGGCCAATTTGGATAAGGTGTGATTACTCGGGAACGGCTCGTAGGATTTTTGATGTTTTTTCCAGGAAAAATCAGCAACGCTTTTTTTGGCCAATTTGGAGATGGTGTGATTACTCGGGAACGGCTCGTAGGATTTTTAGTGTATTTTCCAGGAAAAATCAGCAACGCTTTTTTTGGCCAATTTGGAGAAGGTGTGATTACTCGGGAACGGCTCGTAAGATTTTTAGTGTATTTTCCAGGAAAAATCAACAACGCTTTTTTTGGCCAATTTGGAGAAGGTGTGATTACTCGGGAACGGCTCGTAGGATTTTTAGTGTATTTTCCAGGAAAAATCAACAACGCTTTTTTTGGCCAATTTGGAGAAGATGGGATTACTCGGGAACGGCTCGTAAGATTTTTGATGTATTTTCCAGGAAAAATCAGCAACGCTTTTTTTTGGCCAATTTGGAGAAGGTGTGATTACTCGGGAACGGCTCGTAGGATTTTTAGTGTATTTTCCAGGAAAAATCAGCAACGCTTTTTTTTTGCTAATTTGGAGAAGATGGGATTACTCGGGAACGGCTCGTAAGATTTTTAGTGTATTTTCCAGGAAAAATCAGCAACGCTTTTTTTTGCCAATTTGGAGAAAGTGTGATTACTCCGGAACGGCTCGTAAGATTTTTAGTGTATTTTCCAGGAAAAATGTGCAACGCTTTTTTTTGCCAATTTGGAGAAGGTGTGATTACTCGGGAACGGCTCGTAGGATTTTAAGTGTATTTTCCAGGAAAAATTAGCAACGCTTTTTTTTGCCAATTTGGAGAAGGTGTGATTACTCGGGAACGGCTCGTAGGTTTTTTAGTGTATATTCCAGGAAAAATCAGCAACGCTTTTTTTGGCCAATTTGGAGAAGGTGTGATTACTCGGGAACGGCTCGTAAGATTTTTGATGTTTTTTTCAGGAAAAATCAGCAACGCTTTTTTTGGCCAATTTGGAGAAGGTGTGATTACTCGGGAACGGCTCGTAAGTTTTTTGATGTTTTTTCCAGGAAAAATCAGCAACGCTTTTTTTGGCCAATTTGGAGATGGTGTGATTACTCGGGAACGGCTCGTAAGATTTTTAGTGTATTTTCCAGGAAAAATCAGCAACGCTTTTTTTGGCCAATTTGGAGAAGGTGTGATTACTCGGGAACGGCTCGTAGGTTTTTTAGTGTATTTTCCAGGAAAAATCAGCAAGGTTTTTTTTTGGCCAATTTGGAGAAGGTGTGATTACTCGGGAACGGATCGTAGGTTTTTTAGTGTATTTTCCAGGAAAAATCAACAACGCTTTTTTTGGCCAATTTGGAGAAGATGGGATTACTCGGGAACGGCTCGTAGGTTTTTTAGTGTATTTTCCAGGAAAAATCAACAACGCTTTTTTTGGCCAATTTGGAGAAGGTGTGATTACTCGGGAACGGCTCGTAGGTTTTTTAGTGTATTTTCCAGGAAAAATCAGCAACGCTTTTTTTTGGCCAATTTGGAGAAGGTGTGATTACTCGGGAACGGCTCGTAAGATTTTTAGTGTATTTTCCAGGAAAAATCAACAACGCTTTTTTTGGCCAATTTGGATAAGGTGTGATTACTCGGGAACGGCTCGTAGGATTTTTAGTGTATTTTCCAGGAAAAATCAGCAACGCTTTTTTTTGGCCAATTTGGAGAAGGTGTGATTACTCGGGAACGGCTCGTAAGATTTTTGATGTTTTTTCCAGGAAAAATCAGCAACGCTTTTTTTTGGCCAATTTGGAGAAGGTGTGATTACTCGGGAACGGCTCGTAAGATTTTTAGTGTATTTTCCAGGAAAAATCAGCAACGCTTTTTTTGGCCAATTTGGAGAAGGTGTGATTATTCGGGAACGGCTCGTAGGATTTTTAGTGTATTTTCCAGGAAAAATCAGCAACGCTTTTTTTTGCTAATTTGGAGAAGGTGTGATTACTCGGGAACGGCTCGTAGGATTTTTAGTGTATTTTCAAGGAAAAATCAGCAACGCTTTTTTTGGCCAATTTGGAGAAGCTGTGATTACTCGGGAACGGCTCGTAAGATTTTTAGTGTATTTTCCAGGAAAAATGTGCAACGCTTTTTTTGGCCAATTTGGAGAAGGTGTGATTACTCGGGAACGGCTCGTAGGATTTTTAGTGTATTTTCCAGGAAAAATCAGCAACGCTTTTTTTGGCCAATTTGGATAAGGTGTGATTACTCGGGAACGGCTCGTAGGATTTTTGATGTTTTTTCCAGGAAAAATCAGCAACGCTTTTTTTGGCCAATTTGGAGATGGTGTGATTACTCGGGAACGGCTCGTAGGATTTTTAGTGTATTTTCCAGGAAAAATCAACAACGCTTTTTTTGGCCAATTTGGAGAAGATGGGATTACTCGGGAACGGCTCGTAAGATTTTTGATGTATTTTCCAGGAAAAATCAGCAACGCTTTTTTTTGGCCAATTTGGAGAAGGTGTGATTACTCGGGAACGGCTCGTATGATTTTTAGTGTATTTTCCAGGAAAAATCAGCAACGCTTTTTTTTTGCTAATTTGGAGAAGATGGGATTACTCGGGAACGGCTCGTAAGATTTTTAGTGTATTTTCCAGGAAAAATCAGCAAAGCTTTTTTTTGCCAATTTGGAGAAAGTGTGATTACTCCGGAACGGCTCGTAAGATTTTTAGTGTATTTTCCAGGAAAAATGTGCAACGCTTTTTTTTGCCAATTTGGAGAAGGTGTGATTACTCGGGAACGGCTCGTAGGATTTTAAGTGTATTTTCCAGGAAAAATTAGCAACGCTTTTTTTTGCCAATTTGGAAAAGGTGTGATTACTCGGGAACGGCTCGTAGGTTTTTTAGTGTATTTTCCAGGAAAAATCAGCAACGCTTTTTTGGCCAATTTGGAGAAGGTGTGATTACTCGGGAACGGCTCGTAAGATTTTTGATGTTTTTTTCAGGAAAAATCAGCAACGCTTTTTTTGGCCAATTTGGAGAAGGTGTGATTACTCGGGAACGGCTCGTAAGATTTTTGATGTTTTTTCCAGGAAAAATCAGCAACGCTTTTTTTGGACAATTTGGAGATGGTGTGATTACTCGGGAACGGCTCGTAAGATTTTTAGTGTATTTTCCAGGAAAAATCAGCAACGCTTTTTTTGGCCAATTTGGAGAAGGTGTGATTACTCGGGAACGGCTCGTATGTTTTTATTGTATTTTCCAGGAAAAATCAGCAAGGTTTTTTTTTGGCCAATTTGGAGAAGGTGTGATTACTCGGGAACGGCTCGTAGGTTTTTTAGTGTATTTTCCAGGAAAAATCAACAACGCTTTTTTTGGCCAATTTGGAGAAGATGGGATTACTCGGGAACGGCTCGTAGGTTTTTTAGTGTATTTTCCAGGAAAAATCAACAACGCTTTTTTTGGCCAATTTGGAGAAGGTGTGATTACTCGGGAACGGCTCGCAGGTTTTTTAGTGTATTTTCCAGGAAAAATCAGCAACGCTTTTTTTTGGCCAATTTGGAGAAGGTGTGATTACTCGGGAACGGCTCGTAAGATTTTTAGTGTATTTTCCAGGAAAAATCAACAACGCTTTTTTTTGGCCAATTTGGATAAGGTGTGATTACTCGGGAACGGCTCGTAGGATTTTTAGTGTATTTTCCAGGAAGAATCAGCAACGCTTTTTTTTGGCCAATTTGGAGAAGGTGTGATTACTCGGGAACGGCTCGTAAGATTTTTAGTGTATTTTCCAGGAAAAATGTGCAACGCTTTTTTTGGCCAATTTGGAGAAGGTGTGATTACTCGGGAACGGCTCGTAGGATTTTTAGTGTATTTTCCAGGAAAAATCAGCAACGCTTTTTTTGGCCAATTTGGATAAGGTGTGATTACTCGGGAACGGCTCGTAGGATTTTTGATGTTTTTTCCAGGAAAAATCAGCAACGCTTTTTTTGGCCAATTTGGAGATGGTGTGATTACTCGGGAACGGCTCGTAGGATTTTTAGTGTATTTTCCAGGAAAAATCAACAACGCTTTTTTTGGCCAATTTGGAGAAGATGGGATTACTCGGGAACGGCTCGTAAGATTTTTGATGTATTTTCCAGGAAAAATCAGCAACGCTTTTTTTTGGCCAATTTGGAGAAGGTGTGATTACTCGGGAACGGCTCGTAGGATTTTTAGTGTATTTTCCAGGAAAAATCAGCAACGCTTTTTTTTTGCTAATTTGGAGAAGATGGGATTACTCGGGAACGGCTCGTAAGATTTTTAGTGTATTTTCCAGGAAAAATCAGCAACGCTTTTTTTTGCCAATTTGGAGAAAGTGTGATTACTCCGGAACGGCTCGTAAGATTTTTAGTGTATTTTCCAGGAAAAATGTGCAACGCTTTTTTTTGCCAATTTGGAGAAGGTGTGATTACTCGGGAACGGCTCGTAGGATTTTAAGTGTATTTTCCAGGAAAAATTAGCAACGCTTTTTTTTTGCCAATTTGGAGAAGGTGTGATTACTCGGGAACGGCTCGTAGGTTTTTTAGTGTATTTTCCAGGAAAAATCAGCAACGCTTTTTTTGGCCAATTTGGAGAAGGTGTGATTACTCGGGAACGGCTCGTAAGATTTTTGATGTTTTTTTCAGGAAAAATCAGCAACGCTTTATTTGGCCAATTTGGAGAAGGTGTGATTACTCGGGAACGGCTCGTAAGATTTTTAGTGTATTTTCCAGGAAAAATCAGCAACGCTTTTTTTTGGCCAATTTGGAGAAGGTGTGATTACTCGGGAACGGCTCGTAGGATTTTTAGTGTATTTTCCAGGAAAAATCAGCAACGTTTTTTTTTTGGCCAATTTGGAGAAGGTGTGATTACTCGGGAACGGCTCGTAGGTTTTTTAGTGTATTTTCCAGGAAAAATCAGCAACGCTTTTTTTTCTAATTTGGAGAAGCTGTGATTACTCGGGAACGGCTCGTAGGATTTTTAGTGTATTTTCCAGGAAAAATCAACAACGCTTTTTTTGGCCAATTTGGAGAAGGTGTGATTACTCGGGAACGGCTCGTAGGATTTTTAGTGTATTTTCCAGGAAAAATCAACAACGCTTTTTTTTGGCCAATTTGGAGAAGGTGTGATTACTCGGGAACGGCTCGTAGGATTTTTAGTGTATTTTCCAGGAAAAATCAACAACGCTTTTTTTGGCCAATTTGGAGAAGGTGTGATTACTCGGAAACGGCTCGTAAGATTTTTAGTGTATTTTCCAGGAAAAATCAGCAACGCTTTTTTTTGGCCAATTTGGAGAAGATGGGATTACTCGGGAACGGCTCGTAAGATTTTTAGTGTATTTTCCAGGAAAAATCAACAACGCTTTTTTTTTGCCAATTTGGAGAAGGTGTGATTACTCGGGAACGGCTCGTAAGATTTTTGATGTTTTTTCCAGGAAAAATCAGCAACGCTTTTTTTGGCCAATTTGGAGAAGCTGTGATTACTCGGGAACGGCTCGTAAGATTTTTAGTGTATTTTCCAGGAAAAATCAGCAACGCTTTTTTTGGCCAATTTGGAGAAGGTGTGATTACTCGGAAACGGCTCGTAAGATTTTTAGTGTATTTTCCAGGAAAAATCAGCAACGCTTTTTTTTGGCCAATTTGGAGAAGATGGGATTACTCGGGAACGGCTCGTAAGATTTTTAGTGTATTTTCCAGGAAAAATCAACAACGCTTTTTTTTTGCCAATTTGGAGAAGGTGTGATTACTCGGGAACGGCTCGTAAGATTTTTGATGTTTTTTCCAGGAAAAATCAGCAACGCTTTTTTTGGCCAATTTGGAGAAGCTGTGATTACTCGGGAACGGCTCGTAAGATTTTTAGTGTATTTTCCAGGAAAAATCAACAACGCTTTTTTTTTGCCAATTTGGAGAAGGTGTGATTACTCGGGAACGGCTCGTAAGATTTTTGATGTTTTTTCCAGGAAAAATCAGCAACGCTTTTTTTGGCCAATTTGGAGAAGCTGTGATTACTCGGGAACGGCTCGTAAGATTTTTAGTGTATTTTCCAGGAAAAATCAGCAACGCTTTTTTTGGCCAATTTGGAGAAGATGGGATTACTCGGGAACGGCTCGTAAGATTTTTAGTGTATTTTCCAGGAAAAATCAACAACGCTTTTTTTTTGCCAATTTGGAGAAGGTGTGATTACTCGGGAACGGCTCGTAAGATTTTTGATGTTTTTTCCAGGAAAAATCAGCAACGCTTTTTTTGGCCAATTTGGAGAAGCTGTGATTACTCGGGAACGGCTCGTAAGATTTTTAGTGTATTTTCCAGGAAAAATCAGCAACGCTTTTTTTGGCCAATTTGGAGAAGGTGTGATTACTCGGGAACGGCTCGTAGGATTTTTAGTGTATTTTCCAGGAAAAATCAGCAACGCTTTTTTTTGCCAATTTGGAGAAGGTGTGATTACTCGGGAACGGCTCGTAGGATTTTTAGTGTATTTTCAAGGAAAAATCAGCAACGCTTTTTTTGGCCAATTTGGAGAAGCTGTGATTACTCGGGAACGGCTCGTAAGATTTTTAGTGTATTTTCCAGGAAAAATGTGCAACGCTTTTTTTGGCCAATTTGGAGAAGGTGTGATTACTCGGGAACGGCTCGTAGGATTTTTAGTGTATTTTCCAGGAAAAATCAGCAACGCTTTTTTTGGCCAATTTGGATAAGGTGTGATTACTCGGGAACGGCTCGTAGGATTTTTGATGTTTTTTCCAGGAAAAATCAGCAACGCTTTTTTTGGCCAATTTGGAGATGGTGTGATTACTCGGGAACGGCTCGTAGGATTTTTAGTGTATTTTCCAGGAAAAATCAACAACGCTTTTTTTGGCCAATTTGGAGAAGATGGGATTACTCGGGAACGGCTCGTAAGATTTTTGATGTATTTTCCAGGAAAAATCAGCAACGCTTTTTTTTGGCCAATTTGGAGAAGGTGTGATTACTCGGGAACGGCTCGTAGGATTTTTAGTGTATTTTCCAGGAAAAATCAGCAACGCTTTTTTTTTGCTAATTTGGAGAAGATGGGATTACTCGGGAACGGCTCGTAAGATTTTTAGTGTATTTTCCAGGAAAAATCAGCAACGCTTTTTTTTGCCAATTTGGAGAAAGTGTGATTACTCCGGAACGGCTCGTAAGATTTTTAGTGTATTTTCCAGGAAAAATGTGCAACGCTTTTTTTTGCCAATTTGGAGAAGGTGTGATTACTCGGGAACGGCTCGTAGGATTTTAAGTGTATTTTCCAGGAAAAATTAGCAACGCTTTTTTTTGCCAATTTGGAAAAGGTGTGATTACTCGGGAACGGCTCGTAGGTTTTTTAGTGTATTTTCCAGGAAAAATCAGCAACGCTTTTTTGGCCAATTTGGAGAAGGTGTGATTACTCGGGAACGGCTCGTAAGATTTTTGATGTTTTTTTCAGGAAAAATCAGCAACGCTTTTTTTGGCCAATTTGGAGAAGGTGTGATTACTCGGGAACGGCTCGTAAGATTTTTGATGTTTTTTCCAGGAAAAATCAGCAACGCTTTTTTTGGCCAATTTGGAGATGGTGTGATTACTCGGGAACGGCTCGTAAGATTTTTAGTGTATTTTCCAGGAAAAATCAGCAACGCTTTTTTTGGCCAATTTGGAGAAGGTGTGATTACTCGGGAACGGCTCGTAGGTTTTTTAGTGTATTTTCCAGGAAAAATCAGCAAGGTTTTTTTTTGGCCAATTTGGAGAAGGTGTGATTACTCGGGAACGGCTCGTAGGTTTTTTAGTGTATTTTCCAGGAAAAATCAACAACGCTTTTTTTGGCCAATTTGGAGAAGATGGGATTACTCGGGAACGGCTCGTAGGTTTTTTAGTGTATTTTCCAGGAAAAATCAACAACGCTTTTTTTGGCCAATTTGGAGAAGGTGTGATTACTCGGGAACGGCTCGCAGGTTTTTTAGTGTATTTTCCAGGAAAAATCAGCAACGCTTTTTTTTGGCCAATTTGGAGAAGGTGTGATTACTCGGGAACGGCTCGTAAGATTTTTAGTGTATTTTCCAGGAAAAATCAACAACGCTTTTTTTGGCCAATTTGGATAAGGTGTGATTACTCGGGAACGGCTCGTAGGATTTTTAGTGTATTTTCCAGGAAGAATCAGCAACGCTTTTTTTTGGCCAATTTGGAGAAGGTGTGATTACTCGGGAACGGCTCGTAAGATTTTTGATGTTTTTTCCAGGAAAAATCAGCAACGCTTTTTTTTGGCCAATTTGGAGAAGGTGTGATTACTCGGGAACGGCTCGTAAGATTTTTAGTGTATTTTCCAGAAAAATCAGCAACGCTTTTTTTGGCCAATTTGGAGAAGGTGTGATTACTCGGGAACGGCTCGTAGGATTTTTAGTGTATTTTCCAGGAAAAATCTGCAACGCTTTTTTTTGCCAATTTGGAGAAGGTGTGATTACTCGGGAACGGCTCGTAGGATTTTTAGTGTATTTTCAAGGAAAAATCAGCAACGCTTTTTTTGGCCAATTTGGAGAAGCTGTGATTACTCGGGAACGGCTCGTAAGATTTTTAGTGTATTTTCCAGGAAAGATGTGCAACGCTTTTTTTGGCCAATTTGGAGAAGGTGTGATTACTCGGGAACGGCTCGTAGGATTTTTAGTGTATTTTCCAGGAAAAATCAGCAACGCTTTTTTTGGCCAATTTGGATAAGGTGTGATTACTCGGGAACGGCTCGTAGGATTTTTGATGTTTTTTCCAGGAAAAATCAGCAACGCTTTTTTTGGCCAATTTGGAGATGGTGTGATTACTCGGGAACGGCTCGTAGGATTTTTAGTGTATTTTCCAGGAAAAATCAACAACGCTTTTTTTGGCCAATTTGGAGAAGATGGGATTACTCGGGAACGGCTCGTAAGATTTTTGATGTATTTTCCAGGAAAAATCAGCAACGCTTTTTTTTGGCCAATTTGGAGAAGGTGTGATTACTCGGGAACGGCTCGTAGGATTTTTAGTGTATTTTCCAGGAAAAATCAGCAACGCTTTTTTTTTGCTAATTTGGAGAAGATGGGATTACTCGGGAACGGCTCGTAAGATTTTTAGTGTATTTTCCAGGAAAAATCAGCAACGCTTTTTTTTGCCAATTTGGAGAAAGTGTGATTACTCCGGAACGGCTCGTAAGATTTTTAGTGTATTTTCCAGGAAAAATGTGCAACGCTTTTTTTTGCCAATTTGGAGAAGGTGTGATTACTCGGGAACGGCTCGTAGGATTTTAAGTGTATTTTCCAGGAAAAATTAGCAACGCTTTTTTTTTGCCAATTTGGAGAAGGTGTGATTACTCGGGAACGGCTCGTAGGTTTTTTAGTGTATTTTCCAGGAAAAATCAGCAACGCTTTTTTTGGCCAATTTGGAGAAGGTGTGATTACTCGGGAACGGCTCGTAAGATTTTTGATGTTTTTTTCAGGAAAAATCAGCAACGCTTTTTTTGGCCAATTTGGAGAAGGTGTGATTACTCGGGAACGGCTCGTAAGATTTTTAGTGTATTTTCCAGGAAAAATCAGCAACGCTTTTTTTTGGCCAATTTGGAGAAGGTGTGATTACTCGGGAACGGCTCGTAGGATTTTTAGTGTATTTTCCAGGAAAAATCAGCAACGTTTTTTTTTTGGCCAATTTGGAGAAGGTGTGATTACTCGGGAACGGCTCGTAGGTTTTTTAGTGTATTTTCCAGGAAAAATCAGCAACGCTTTTTTTTCTAATTTGGAGAAGCTGTGATTACTCGGGAACGGCTCGTAGGATTTTTAGTGTATTTTCCAGGAAAAATCAACAACGCTTTTTTTGGCCAATTTGGAGAAGGTGTGATTACTCGGGAACGGCTCGTAGGATTTTTAGTGTATTTTCCAGGAAAAATCAACAACGCTTTTTTTTGGCCAATTTGGAGAAGGTGTGATTACTCGGGAACGGCTCGTAGGATTTTTAGTGTATTTTCCAGGAAAAATCAACAACGCTTTTTTTGGCCAATTTGGAGAAGGTGTGATTACTCGGAAACGGCTCGTAAGATTTTTAGTGTATTTTCCAGGAAAAATCAGCAACGCTTTTTTTTGGCCAATTTGGAGAAGATGGGATTACTCGGGAACGGCTCGTAAGATTTTTAGTGTATTTTCCAGGAAAAATCAACAACGCTTTTTTTTTGCCAATTTGGAGAAGGTGTGATTACTCGGGAACGGCTCGTAAGATTTTTGATGTTTTTTCCAGGAAAAATCAGCAACGCTTTTTTTGGCCAATTTGGAGAAGCTGTGATTACTCGGGAACGGCTCGTAAGATTTTTAGTGTATTTTCCAGGAAAAATCAGCAACGCTTTTTTTGGCCAATTTGGAGAAGGTGTGATTACTCGGGAACGGCTCGTAGGATTTTTAGTATATTTTCCAGGAAAAATCAGCAACGCTTTTTTTTGCCAATTTGGAGAAGGTGTGATTACTCGGGAACGGCTCGTAGGATTTTTAGTGTATTTTCAAGGAAAAATCAGCAACGCTTTTTTGGCCAATTTGGAGAAGCTGTGATTACTCGGGAACGGCTCATAAAATTTTTAATATATTTTCCAGGAAAAATCAGCAACACTTTTTTTGGCCAATTTGGAGATGGTGTGATTACTCGGGAACGGCTCGTAGGATTTTTAGTGTATTTTCCAGGAAAAATCAGCAACGCTTTTTTTTGCCAATTTGGAGAAAGTGTGATTACTCGGGAACGGCTCGTAGGTTTTTTAGTGTATTTTCCATGAAAAATCAGCAACGCTTTTTTTGGCCAATTTGGAGATGGTGTGATTACTCGGGAACGGCTCGTAGGATTTTTAGTGTATTTTCCAGGAAAAATCAACAACGCTTTTTTTGGCCAATTTGGAGAAGATGGGATTACTCGGGAACGGCTCGTAAGATTTTTGATGTATTTTCCAGGAAAAATCAGCAACGCTTTTTTTGGGCCAATTTGGAGAAGGTGTGATTACTCGGGAACGGCTTGTAGGATTTTTAGTGTATTTTCCAGGAAAAATCAGCAACGCTTTTTTTTTGCTAATTTGGAGAAGATGGGATTACTCGGGAACGGCTCGTAAGATTTTTAGTGTATTTTCCAGGAAAAATCAGCAACGCTTTTTTTGGCCAATTTGGAGAAGGTGTGATTACTCGGGAACGGCTCGTAGGATTTTTGATGTTTTTTCCAGGAAAAATCAACAACGCTTTTTTTGGCCAATTTGGAGAAGGTGTGATTACTCGGGAACGGCTCATAAAATTTTTAATATATTTTCCAGGAAAAATCAGCAACGCTTTTTTTTGGCCAATTTGGAGAAGGTGTGATTACTCGGAAACGGCTCGTAAGATTTTTAGTGTATTTTCCAGGAAAAATCAGCAACGTTTTTTTTTTGGCCAATTTGGAGAAGGTGTGATTACTCGGGAACGGCTCGTAGGATTTTTGATGTTTTTTCCAGGAAAAATCAGCAACGCTTTTTTTGGCCAATTTGGAGAAGGTGGTATTACTCGGGAACGGCTCGTAGGTTTTTTAGTGTATTTTCCAGGAAAAATCAGCAACGCTTTTTTTTCTAATTTGGAGAAGGTGTGATTACTCGGGAACGGCTCGTAGGATTTTTAGTGTATTTTCCAGGAAAAATCAGCAACGCTTTTTTTGGCCAATTTGGAGAAGGTGTGATTACTCGGGAACGGCTCGTAGGATTTTTGATGTTTTTTCCAGGAAAAATCAGCAACGCTTTTTTTGGCCAATTTGGAGATGGTGTGATTACTCGGGAACGGCTCGTAGGTTTTTTAGTGTATTTTCCAGGAAAAATCAGCAACGCTTTTTTTGGCCAATTTGGAGAAGGTGTGATTACTCGGGAACGGCTCGTAAGATTTTTGATGTTTTTTCCAGGAAAAATCAGCAACGCTTTTTTTTCTAATTTGGAGAAGGTGTGATTACTCGGGAACGGCTCGTAGGATTTTTGATGTTTTTTCCAGGAAAAATCAGCAACGCTTTTTTTGGCCAATTTGGAGATGGTGTGATTACTCGGGAACGGCTCGTAGGATTTTTAGTGTATTTTCCAGGAAAAATCTGCAACGCTTTTTTTTCTAATTTGGAGAAGGTGTGATTACTCGGGAACGGCTCGTAGGATTTTTAGTGTATTTTCCAGGAAAAATCAGCAACGCTTTTTTTGGCCAATTTGGAGAAGGTGTGATTACTCGGGAACGGCTCGTAGGATTTTTGATGTTTTTTCCAGGAAAAATCAGCAACGCTTTTTTTGGCCAATTTGGAGAAGGTGTGATTACTCGGGAACGGCTCGTAAGATTTTTAGTGTATTTTCCAGGAAAAATCAGCAACGCTTTTTTTTGGCCAATTTGGAGAAGGTGTGATTACTCGGGAACGGCTCGTAGGATTTTTGATGTTTTTTCCAGGAAAAATCAGCAACGCTTTTTTTGGCCAATTTGGAGAAGGTGTGATTACTCGGGAACGGCTCGTAAGATTTTTGATGTTTTTTCCAGGAAAAATCAGCAACGCTTTTTTTGGCCAATTTGGAGATGGTGTGATTACTCGGGAACGGCTCGTAGGATTTTTAGTGTATTTTCCAGGAAAAATCAGCAACGCTTTTTTTTGCCAATTTGGAGAAAGTGTGATTACTCGGGAACGGCTCGTAGGTTTTTTAGTGTATTTTCCAGGAAAAATCAGCAACGCTTTTTTTTGGCCAATTTGGAGAAGATGGGATTACTCGGGAACGGCTCGTAGGTTTTTTAGTGTATTTTCCAGGAAAAATGTGCAACGCTTTTTTTGGCCAATTTGGAGAAGGTGTGATTACTCGGGAACGGCTCGTAGGATTTTTAGTGTATTTTCCAGGAAAAATCAGCAAGGTTTTTTTTTGGCCAATTTGGAGAAGGTGTGATTACTCGGGAACGGCTCGTAGGTTTTTTAGTGTATTTTCCAGGAAAAATCAGCAACGCTTTTTTTTCTAATTTGGAGAAGATGGGATTACTCGGGAACGGCTCGTAGGTTTTTTAGTGTATTTTTCAGGAAAAATCAGCAACGCTTTTTTTGGCCAATTTGGAGAAGGTGTGATTACTCGGGAACGGCTCGTAAGATTTTTGATGTTTTTTCCAGGAAAAATCAGCAACGCTTTTTTTGGCCAATTTGGAGATGGTGTGATTACTCGGGAACGGCTCGTAAGATTTTTAGTGTATTTTCCAGGAAAAATCAGCAACGCTTTTTTTTTGCCAATCTGGAGAAGGTGTGATTACTCGGGAACGGCTCGTAAGATTTTTGATGTTTTTTCCAGGAAAAATCAACAACGCTTTTTTTGGCCAATTTGGAGAAGGTGTGATTACTCGGGAACGGCTCGTAGGTTTTTTAGTGTATTTTCCAGGAAAAATCAGCAACGCTTTTTTTGGCCAATTTGGAGAAGGTGTGATTACTCGGGAACGGCTCGTAGGATTTTTAGTGTATTTTCCAGGAAAAATCAGCAACGCTTTTTTTTCTAATTTGGAGAAGGTGTGATTACTCGGGAACGGCTCGTAGGATTTTTAGTGTATTTTCCAGGAAAAATCAGCAACGCTTTTTTTTGCCAATTTGGAGAAGGTGTGATTACTCGGGAACGGCTCGTAAGATTTTTAGTGTATTTTCCAGGAAAAATCAACAACGCTTTTTTTGGCCAATTTGGAGAAGGTGTGATTACTCGGGAACGGCTCGTAAGATTTTTAGTGTATTTTCCAGGAAAAATCAGCAACGCTTTTTTTGGCCAATTTGGAGAAGGTGTGATTACTCGGGAACTGCTCGTAGGATTTTTAGTGTATTTTCCAGGAAAAATCAGCAACGCTTTTTTTGGCCAATTTGGAGAAGGTGTGATTACTCGGGAACGGCTCGTAGGTTTTTTAGTGTATTTTCCAGGAAAAATGTGCAACGCTTTTTTTGGCCAATTTGGAGAAGGTGTGATTACTCGGGAACGGCTCGTAGGATTTTTAGTGTATTTTCCAGGAAAAATCAGCAACGCTTTTTTTTCTAATTTGGAGAAGATGGGATTACTCGGGAACGGCTCGTAGGTTTTTTAGTGTATTTTCCAGGAAAAATGTGCAACGCTTTTTTTTGGCCAATTTGGAGAAGGTGTGATTACTCGGGAACGGCTCGTAAGATTTTTGATGTTTTTTCCAGGAAAAATCAGCAACGCTTTTTTTTGGCCAATTTGGAGAAGGTGTGATTACTCGGGAACGGCTCGTAAGATTTTTAGTGTATTTTCCAGGAAAAATCAACAACGCTTTTTTTGGCCAATTTGGAGAAGGTGTGATTACTCGGGAACGGCTCGTAGGATTTTTAGTGTATTTTCCAGGAAAAATCAGCAACGCTTTTTTTGGCCAATTTGGAGAAGGTGTGATTACTCGGGAACGGCTCGTAAGATTTTTAGTGTATTTTCCAGGAAAAATCAGCAACGCTTTTTTGGCCAATTTGGAGAAGGTGTGATTACTCGGGAACGGCTCGTAAGATTTTTGATGTTTTTTCCAGGAAAAATCAGCAACGCTTTTTTTTGGCCAATTTGGAGAAGTTGGGATTACTCGGGAACGGCTCGTAAGATTTTTAGTGTATTTTCCAGGAAAAATCAACAACGCTTTTTTTTGCCAATTTGGAGAAGATGGGATTACTCGGGAACGGCTCGTAGGTTTTTTAGTGTATTTTCCAGGAAAAATCAGCAACGCTTTTTTTGGGCCAATTTGGAGAAGGTGTGATTACTCGGGAACGGCTCGTAAGATTTTTAGTGTATTTTCCAGGAAAAATCAGCAACGCTTTTTTTTGGCCAATTTGGAGAAGGTGTGATTACTCGGAAACGGCTCGTAAGATTTTTAGTGTATTTTCCAGGAAAAATCAGCAACGCTTTTTTTTCTAATTTGGAGAAGATGGGATTACTCGGCAACGGCTCGTAAGATTTTTAGTGTATTTTCCAGGAAAAATCAACAACGCTTTTTTTGGCCAATTTGGAGAAGCTGTGATTACTCGGGAACGGCTCGTAGGATTTTTAGTGTATTTTCCAGGAAAAATCAACAACGCTTTTTTTTGGCCAATTTGGAGATGGTGTGATTACTCGGGAACGGCTCATAAAATTTTTAATATATTTTCCAGGAAAAATCAGCAACGCTTTTTTTTGCTAATTTGGAGAAGATGGGATTACTCCGGAACGGCTCGTAAGATTTTTAGTGTATTTTCCAGGAAAAATGTGCAACGCTTTTTTTGGCCAATTTGGAGAAGGTGTGATTACTCGGGAACGGCTCGTAGGATTTTTAGTGTATTTTCCAGGAAAAATCAGCAACGCTTTTTTTGGCCAATTTGGAGAAGGTGTGATTACTCGGGAACGGCTCGTAAGATTTTTGATGTTTTTTCCAGGAAAAATCAGCAACGCTTTTTTTGGCCAATTTGGAGATGGTGTGATTACTCGGGAACGGCTCGTAGGATTTTTAGTGTATTTTCCAGGAAAAATCAACAACGCTTTTTTTTGGCCAATTTGGAGAAGGTGTGATTACTCGGGAACGGCTCATAAAATTTTTAATATATTTTCCAGGAAAAATCAGCAACACTTTTTTTGGCCAATTTGGAGAATGTGTGATTACTCGGGAACGGCTCGTAGGTTTTTTAGTGTATTTTCCAGGAAAAATCAGCAACGCTTTTTTTTGGCCAATTTGGAGAAGGTGTGATTACTCGGGAACGGCTCGTAAGATTTTTAGTGTATTTTCCAGGAAAAATCAGCCACGCTTTTTTTTGGCCAATTTGGAGAAGGTGTGATTACTCGGGAACGGCTCGTAAGATTTTTAGTGTATTTTCCAGGAAAAATCAACAACGCTTTTTTTGGCCAATTTGGAGAAGCTGTGATTACTCGGGAACGGCTCGTAAGATTTTTGATGTATTTTCCAGGAAAAATCAGCAACGCTTTTTTTTGGCCAATTTGGAGAAGGTGTGATTACTCGGGAACGGCTCGTAAGATTTTTAGTGTATTTTCCAGGAAAAATCAGCAACGCTTTTTTTTGGCCAATTTGGAGAAGGTGTGATTACTCGGGAACGGCTCGTAAGATTTTTAGTGTATTTTCCAGGAAAAATCAGCAACGCTTTTTTTTGCCAATTTGGAGAAAGTGTGATTACTCCGATACGGCTCGTAAGATTTTTAGTGTATTTTCCAGGAAAAATGTGCAACGCTTTTTTTTGCCAATTTGGAGAAGGTGTGATTACTCGGGAACGGCTCGTAGGATTTTAAGTGTATTTTCCAGGAAAAATTAGCAACGCTTTTTTTTGCCAATTTGGAGAAGGTGTGATTACTCGGGAACGGCTCGTAGGTTTTTTAGTGTATTTTCCAGGAAAAATCAGCAACGCTTTTTTTGGCCAATTTGGAGAAGGTGTGATTACTCGGGAACGGCTCGTAAGATTTTTGATGTTTTTTCCAGGAAAAATCAGCAACACTTTTTTTGGCCAATTTGGAGAAGATGGGATTACTCGGGAACGGCTCGTAGGTTTTTTAGTGTATTTTCCAGGAAAAATCAGCAACGCTTTTTTTTGGCCAATTTGGAGAAGGTGTGATTACTCGGGAACGGCTCGTAAGATTTTTAGTGTATTTTCCAGGAAAAATCAGCAACGCTTTTTTTTTTTGCCAATTTGGAGAAGGTGTGATTACTCGGGAACGGCTCATAAAATTTTTAATATATTTTCCAGGAAAAATCAGCAACGCTTTTTTTGCTAATTTGGAGAAGATGGGATTACTCGGGAACGGCTCGTAGGATTTTTGATGTTTTTTCCAGGAAAAATCAACAACGCTTTTTTTGGCCAATTTGGAGAAGGTGTGATTACTCGGGAACGGCTCGTAGGATTTTTAGTGTATTTTCCAGGAAAAATCAACAACGCTTTTTTTTGCCAATTTGGAGAAGGTGTGATTACTCGGGAACGGCTCGTAAGATTTTTGATGTTTTTTCCAGGAAAAATCAGCAACGCTTTTTTTGGCCAATTTGGAGATGGTGTGATTACTCGGGAACGGCTCGTAGGATTTTTAGTGTATTTTCCAGGAAAAATCAACAACGCTTTTTTTTGGCCAATTTGGAGAAGGTGTGATTACTCGGGAACGGCTCATAAAATTTTTAATATATTTTCCAGGAAAAATCAGCAACACTTTTTTTGGCCAATTTGGAGAAGGTGTGATTACTCGGGAACGGCTCGTAGGTTTTTTAGTGTATTTTCCAGGAAAAATCAGCAACGCTTTTTTTTGGCCAATTTTGAGAAGGTGTGATTACTCGGGAACGGCTCGTAAGATTTTTAGTGTATTTTCCAGGAAAAATCAGCAACGCTTTTTTTTGGCCAATTTGGAGAAGGTGTGATTACTCGGGAACGGCTCGTAAGATTTTTAGTGTATTTTCCAGGAAAAATCAACAACGCTTTTTTTGGCCAATTTGGAGAAGCTGTGATTACTCGGGAACGGCTCGTAAGATTTTTGATGTATTTTCCAGGAAAAATCAGCAACGCTTTTTTTTGGCCAATTTGGAGAAGGTGTGATTACTCGGGAACGGCTCGTAAGATTTTTAGTGTATTTTCCAGGAAAAATCAGCAACACTTTTTTTGGCCAATTTGGAGAAGGTGTGATTACTCGGGAACGGCTCGTAAGATTTTTAGTGTATTTTCCAGGAAAAATCAGCAACGCTTTTTTTTGGCCAATTTGGAGAAGGTGTGATTACTCGGGAACGGCTCATAAAATTTTTAATATATTTTCCAGGAAAAATCAGCAACACTTTTTTTGGCCAATTTGGAGAAGGTGTGATTACTCGGGAACGGCTCGTAGGTTTTTTAGTGTATTTTCCAGGAAAAATCAGCAACGCTTTTTTTTGGCCAATTTGGAGAAGGTGTGATTACTCGGAACCGGCTCGTAAGATTTTTAGTGTATTTTCCAGGAAAAATCAGCAACGCTTTTTTTTGGCCAATTTGGAGAAGGTGTGATTACTCGGGAACGGCTCGTAAGATTTTTAGTGTATTTTCCAGGAAAAATCAACAACGCTTTTTTTGGCCAATTTGGAGAAGCTGTGATTACTCGGGAACGGCTTGTAAGATTTTTGATGTATTTTCCAGGAAAAATCAGCAACGCTTTTTTTTGGCCAATTTGGAGAAGGTGTGATTACTCGGGAACGGCTCGTAAGATTTTTAGTGTATTTTCCAGGAAAAATCAGCAACACTTTTTTTGGCCAATTTGGAGAAGGTGTGATTACTCGGGAACGGCTCGTAAGATTTTTAGTGTATTTTCCAGGAAAAATCAGCAACGCTTTTTTTTGGCCAATTTGGAGAAGGTGTGATTACTCGGGAACGGCTCGTAAGATTTTTAGTGTATTTTCCAGGAAAAATCAGCAACGCTTTTTTTTTGCCAATTTGGAGAAAGTGTGATTACTCCGGAACGGCTCGTAAGATTTTTACTGTATTTTCCAGGAAAAATGTGCAACGCTTTTTTTTGCCAATTTGGAGAAGGTGTGATTACTCGGGAACGGCTCGTAGGTTTTTTAGTGTATTTTCCAGGAAAAATCAGCAACGCTTTTTTTTGGCCAATTTGGAGAAGGTGTGATTACTCGGGAACGGCTCGTAAGATTTTTAGTGTATTTTCCAGGAAAAATCAGCAACGCTTTTTTTGGCCAATTTGGAGATGGTGTGATTACTCGGGAACGGCTCGTAGGATTTTTAGTGTATTTTCCAGGAAAAATCAGCAACGCTTTTTTTTGCCAATTTGGAGAAAGTGTGATTACTCGGGAACGGCTCGTAGGTTTTTTAGTGTATTTTCCAGGAAAAATCAGCAACGCTTTTTTTTGGCCAATTTGGAGAAGATGGGATTACTCGGGAACGGCTCGTAGGTTTTTTAGTGTATTTTCCAGGAAAAATGTGCAACGCTTTTTTTGGCCAATTTGGAGAAGGTGTGATTACTCGGGAACGGCTCGTAGGATTTTTAGTGTATTTTCCAGGAAAAATCAGCAAGGTTTTTTTTTGGCCAATTTGGAGAAGGTGTGATTACTCGGGAACGGCTCGTAGGTTTTTTAGTGTATTTTCCAGGAAAAATCAGCAACGCTTTTTTTTCTAATTTGGAGAAGATGGGATTACTCGGGAACGGCTCGTAGGTTTTTTAGTGTATTTTTCAGGAAAAATCAGCAACGCTTTTTTTGGCCAATTTGGAGAAGGTGTGATTACTCGGGAACGGCTCGTAAGATTTTTGATGTTTTTTCCAGGAAAAATCAGCAACGCTTTTTTTGGCCAATTTGGAGATGGTTTGATTACTCGGGAACGGCTCGTAAGATTTTTAGTGTATTTTCCAGGAAAAATCAGCAACGCTTTTTTTTTGCCAATTTGGAGAAGGTGTGATTACTCGGGAACGGCTCGTAAGATTTTAAGTGTATTTTCCAGGAAAAATGTGCAACGCTTTTTTTGGCCAATTTGGAGAAAATGTGATTACTCGGGAACGGCTCGTAGGTTTTTTAGTGTATTTTCCAGGAAAAATCAGCAACGCCCTTTTTTGGCCAATTTGGAGAAGGTGTGATTACTCGGGAACGGCTCGTAAGATTTTTAGTGTATTTTCCAGGAAAAATCAGCAACGCTTTTTTTGGCCAATTTGGAGAAGGTGTGATTACTCGGGAACGGCTCGTAAGATTTTTGATGTTTTTTCCAGGAAAAATCAACAACGCTTTTTTTGGCCAATTTGGAGAAGGTGTGATTACTCGGGAACGGCTCGTTAGATTTTTAGTGTATTTTCCAGGAAAAATCAACAACGCTTTTTATGGCCAATTTGGAGAAGGTGTGATTACTCGGGAACGGCTCGTAAGATTTTTAGTGTATTTTCCAGGAAAAATGTGCAACGCTTTTTTTGGCCAATTTGGAGAAAATGTGATTACTCGGGAACGGCTCGTAGGTTTTTTAGTGTATTTTCCAGGAAAAATCAGCAACGCCCTTTTTTGGCCAATTTGGAGAAGGTGTGATTACTCGGGAACGGCTCGTAAGATTTTTAGTGTATTTTCCAGGAAAAATCAGCAACGCTTTTTTTTCTAATTTGGAGAAGGTGTGATTACTCGGGAACGGCTCGTAGGATTTTTAGTGTATTTTCCAGGAAAAATCAGCAACGTTTTTTTTTGCCAATTTGGAGAAGGTGTGATTACTCGGGAACGGCTCGTTAGATTTTTAGTGTATTTTCCAGGAAAAATCAACAACGCTTTTTATGGCCAATTTGGAGAAGGTGTGATTACTCGGGAACGGCTCGTAAGATTTTTAGTGTATTTTCCAGGAAAAATCAGCAACGCTTTTTTTGGCCAATTTGGAGAAGGTGTGATTACTCGGGAACTGCTCGTAGGATTTTTAGTGTATTTTCCAGGAAAAATCAGCAACGCTTTTTTTGGCCAATTTGGAGAAGGTGTGATTACTCGGGAACGGCTCGTAGGTTTTTTAGTGTATTTTCCAGGAAAAATGTGCAACGCTTTTTTTGGCCAATTTGGAGAAGGTGTGATTACTCGGGAACGGCTCGTAGGATTTTTAGTGTATTTTCCAGGAAAAATCAGCAACGCTTTTTTTTATAATTTGGAGAAGATGGGATTACTCGGGAACGGCTCGTAGGTTTTTTAGTGTATTTTCCAGGAAAAATGTGCAACGCTTTTTTTTTGGCCAATTTGGAGAAGGTGTGATTACTCGGGAACGGCTCGTAAGATTTTTGATGTTTTTTCCAGGAAAAATCAGCAACGCTTTTTTTTGGCCAATTTGGAGAAGGTGTGATTACTCGGGAACGGCTCGTAAGATTTTTAGTGTATTTTCCAGGAAAAATCAACAACGCTTTTTTTGGCCAATTTGGAGAAGGTGTGATTACTCGGGAACGGCTCGTAGGATTTTTAGTGTATTTTTCAGGAAAAATCAGCAACGCTTTTTTTGGCCAATTTGGAGAAGGTGTGATTACTCGGGAACGGCTCGTAAGATTTTTAGTGTATTTTCCAGGAAAAATCAGCAACGCTTTTTTTGGCCAATTTGGAGAAGGTGTGATTACTCGGGAACGGCTCGTAAGATTTTTGATGTTTTTTCCAGGAAAAATCAGCAACGCTTTTTTTTGGCCAATTTGGAGAAGATGGGATTACTCGGGAACGGCTCGTAAGATTTTTAGTGTATTTTCCAGGAAAAATCAACAACGCTTTTTTTTGCCAATTTGGAGAAGATGGGATTACTCGGGAACGGCTCGTAGGTTTTTTAGTGTATTTTCCAGGAAAAATCAACAACGCTTTTTTTTGGCCAATTTGGAGAAGGTGTGATTATTTGGGAACGGCTCGTAAGATTTTTAGTGTATTTTCCAGGAAAAATCAACAACGCTTTTTTTTGGCCAATTTGGAGAAGGTGTGATTACTCGGGAACGGCTCGTAGGATTTTTAGTGTATTTTCCAGGAAAAATCAGCAACGCTTTTTTTGCCAATTTGGAGAAGGTGTGATTACTCGGGAACGGCTCGTAAGATTTTTGATGTTTTTTCCAGGAAAAATCAGCAACGCTTTTTTTTGGCCAATTTGGAGAAGGTGTGATTACTCGGGAACGGCTCGTAAGATTTTTAGTGTATTTTCCAGGAAAAATCAGCAACGCTTTTTTTTGGCCAATTTGGAGAAGGTGTGATTACTCGGAAACGGCTCGTAAGATTTTTAGTGTATTTTCCAGGAAAAATCAGCAACGCTTTTTTTTCTAATTTGGAGAAGATGGGATTACTCGGGAACGGCTCGTAAGATTTTTAGTATTTTCCAGGAAAAATCAACAACGCTTTTTTTGGCCAATTTGGAGAAGCTGTGATTACTCGGGAACGGCTCGTAGGATTTTTAGTGTATTTTCCAGGAAAAATCAACAACGCTTTTTTTGGCCAATTTGGAGAAGGGTGTGATTACTCGGGAACGGCTCATAAAATTTTTAATATATTTTCCAGGAAAAATCAGCAACGCTTTTTTTTTGCTAATTTGGAGAAGATGGGATTACTCCGGAACGGCTCGTAAGATTTTTAGTGTATTTTCCAGGAAAAATGTGCAACGCTTTTTTTGGCCAATTTGGAGAAGGTGTGATTACTCGGGAACGGCTCGTAGGATTTTTAGTGTATTTTCCAGGAAAAATCAGCAACGCTTTTTTTTGCCAATTTGGAGAAGGTGTGATTACTCGGGAACGGCTCGTAAGATTTTTAGTGTATTTTCCAGGAAAAATCAACAACGCTTTTTTTGGCCAATTTGGAGAAGGTGTGATTACTCGGGAACGGCTCGTAGGATTTTTAGTGTATTTTCCAGGAAAAATCAGCAACGCTTTTTTTGCCAATTTGGAGAAGGTGTGATTACTCGGGAACGGCTCGTAGGATTTTTAGTGTATTTTCCAGGAAAAATCAGCAACGCTTTTTTTTTGGCCAATTTGGAGAAGGTGTGATTACTCGGGAACGGCTCGTAGGATTTTTGATGTTTTTTCCAGGAAAAATCAGCAACGCTTTTTTTGGCCAATTTGGAGAAGGTGTGATTACTCGGGAACGGCTCGTAGGATTTTTAGTGTATTTTCCAGGAAAAATCAGCAACGCTTTTTTTGGCCAATTTGGAGAAGGTGTGATTACTCGGGAACGGCTCGTAGAATTTTTAGTGTATTTTCCAGGAAAAATCAGCAACGCTTTTTTTGGCCAATTTGGAGAAGGTGTGATTACTCGGGAACGGCTCGTAGGATTTTTAGTGTATTTTCCAGGAAAAATCAACAACGCTTTTTTTTCTAATTTGGAGAAGGTGTGATTACTCGGGAACGGCTCGTAGGTTTTTTAGTGTATTTTCCAGGAAAAATCAGCAACGCTTTTTTTGGCCAATTTGGAGATGGTGTGATTACTCGGGAACGGCTCGTAGGATTTTTAGTGTATTTTCCAGGAAAAATCAGTAACGCTTTTTTTTCTAATTTGGAGAAGATGGGATTACTCGGGAACGGCTCGTAGGTTTTTTAGTGTATTTTCCAGGAAAAATCAGCAACGCTTTTTTTTGCCAATTTGGAGAAGATGGGATTACTCGGGAACGGCTCGTAGGATTTTTAGTGTATTTTCCAGGAAAAATCAGCAACGCTTTTTTTTTCTAATTTGGAGAAGATGGGATTACTCGGGAACGGCTCGTAGGATTTTTAGTGTATTTTCCAGGAAAAATCAGCAACGCTTTTTTTGGCCAATTTGGAGAAGGTGTGATTACTCGGGAACGGCTCGTAAGATTTTTGATGTTTTTTCCAGGAAAAATCAGCAACGCTTTTTTTGGCCAATTTGGAGAAGCTGTGATTACTCGGGAACGGCTCGTAGGATTTTTAGTGTATTTTCCAGGAAAAATCAACAACGCTTTTTTTGGCCAATTTGGAGAAGGTGTGATTACTCGGGAACGGCTCGTAGGATTTTTAGTGTATTTTCCAGGAAAAATCAGCAACGCTTTTTTTTCTAATTTGGAGAAGGTGTGATTACTCGGGAACGGCTCGTAGGATTTTTAGTGTATTTTCCAGGAAAAATCAGCAACGCTTTTTTTTGCCAATTTGGAGATGGTGTGATTACTCGGGAACGGCTCGTAGGATTTTTAGTGTATTTTCCAGGAAAAATCAGCAACGCTTTTTTTTGCCAATTTGGAGAAAGTGTGATTACTCGGGAACGGCTCGTAGGATTTTTAGTGTATTTTCCAGGAAAAATGTGCAACGCTTTTTTTGGCCAATTTGGAGAAAGTGTGATTACTCGGAAACGGCTCGTAGGTTTTTTAGTGTATTTTCCAGGAAAAATCAGCAACGCTTTTTTTTGGCCAATTTGGAGAAGATGGGATTACTCGGGAACGGCTCGTAGGTTTTTTAGTGTATTTTCCAGGAAAAATGTGCAACGCTTTTTTTGGCCAATTTGGAGAAGGTGTGATTACTCGGGAACGGCTCGTAGGATTTTTAGTGTATTTTCCAGGAAAAATCAGCAAGGTTTTTTTTTTGGCCAATTTGGAGAAGGTGTGATTACTCGGGAACGGCTCGTAGGTTTTTTAGTGTATTTTCCAGGAAAAATCAGCAACGCTTTTTTTTCTAATTTGGAGAAGATGGGATTACTCGGGAACGGCTCGTAGGTTTTTTAGTGTATTTTTCAGGAAAAATCAGCAACGCTTTTTTTTTGCCAATTTGGAGAAGGTGTGATTACTCGGGAACGGCTCGTAAGATTTTTGATGTTTTTTCCAGGAAAAATCAGCAACGCTTTTTTTGGCCAATTTGGAGATGGTGTAATTACTCGGGAACGGCTCGTAAGATTTTTAGTGTATTTTCCAGGAAAAATCAGCAACGCTTTTTTTTTGCCACTTTGGAGAAGGTGTGATTACTCGGGAACGGCTCGTAAGATTTTTAGTGTATTTTCCAGGAAAAATGTGCAACGCTTTTTTTGGCCAATTTGGAGAAGGTGGGATTACTCGGGAACGGCTCGTAGGTTTTTTAGTGTATTTTCCAGGAAATATCAGCAACGCCTTTTTTTGGCCAATTTGGAGAAGGTGTGATTACTCGGGAACGGCTCGTAAGATTTTTAGTGTATTTTCCAGGAAAAATCAGCAACGCTTTTTTTGGCCAATTTGGAGAAGGTGTGATTACTCGGGAACGGCTCGTAAGATTTTTGATGTTTTTTCCAGGAAAAATCAACAACGCTTTTTTTGGCCAATTTGGAGAAGGTGTGATTACTCGGGAACGGCTCGTAGGATTTTGAGTGTATTTTCCAGGAAAAATCAGCAACGCTTTTTTTCTAATTTGGAGAAGGTGTGATTACTCGGGAACGGCTCGTAGGATTTTTAGTGTATTTTCCAGGAAAAATCAGCAACGCTTTTTTTTTGCCAATTTGGAGAAGGTGTGATTACTCGGGAACGGCTCGTAAGATTTTTAGTGTATTTTCCAGGAAAAATCAACAACGCTTTTTTCGGCCAATTTGGAGAAGGTGTGATTACTCGGGAACGGCTCGTAAGATTTTTAGTGTATTTTCCAGGAAAAATCAGCAACGCTTTTTTTGGCCAATTTGGAGAAGGTGTGATTACTCGGGAACTGCTCGTAGGATTTTTAGTGTATTTTCCAGGAAAAATCAGCAACGCTTTTTTTGGCCAATTTGGAGATGGTGTGATTACTCGGGAACGGCTCGTAGGTTTTTTAGTGTATTTTCCAGGAAAAATGTGCAACGCTTTTTTTGGCCAATTTGGAGAAGGTGTGATTACTCGGGAACGGCTCGTAGGATTTTTAGTGTATTTTCCAGGAAAAATCAGCAACGCTTTTTTTTTCTAATTTGGAGAAGATGGGATTACTCGGGAACGGCTCGTAGGTTTTTTAGTGTATTTTCCAGGAAAAATGTGCAACGCTTTTTTTTTTGGCCAATTTGGAGAAGGTGTGATTACTCGGGAACGGCTCGTAAGATTTTTGATGTTTTTTCCAGGAAAAATCAGCAACGCTTTTTTTTGGCCAATTTGGAGAAGGTGTGATTACTCGGGAACGGCTCGTAAGATTTTTAGTGTATTTTCCAGGAAAAATCAACAACGCTTTTTTTGGCCAATTTGGAGAAGGTGTGATTACTCGGGAACGGCTCGTAGGATTTTTAGTGTATTTTCCAGGAAAAATCAGCAACGCTTTTTTTGGCCAATTTGGAGAAGGTGTGATTACTCGGGAACGGCTCGTAAGATTTTTAGTGTATTTTCCAGGAAAAATCAGCAACGCTTTTTTTGGCCAATTTGGAGAAGGTGTGATTACTCGGGAACGGCTCGTAAGATTTTTGATGTTTTTTCCAGGAAAAATCAGCAACGCTTTTTTTTTTGGTCAATTTGGAGAAGATGGGATTACTCGGGAACGGCTCGTAAGATTTTTAGTGTATTTTCCAGGAAAAATCAACAACGCTTTTTTTTGCCAATTTGGAGAAGATGGGATTACTCGGGAACGGCTCGTAGGTTTTTTAGTGTATTTTCCAGGAAAAATCAGCAACGCTTTTTTTTGGCCAATTTGGAGAAGGTGTGATTACTCGGGAACGGCTCGTAAGATTTTTAGTGTATTTTCCAGGAAAAATCAGCAACGCTTTTTTTTTGGCCAATTTGGAGAAGGTGTGATTACTCGGAAACGGCTCGTAAGATTTTTAGTGTATTTTCCAGGAAAAATCAGCAACGCTTTTTTTTCTAATTTGGAGAAGATGGGATTACTCGGGAACGGCTCGTAAGATTTTTAGTGTATTTTCCAGGAAAAATCAACAACGCTTTTTTTGGCCAATTTGGAGAAGCTGTGATTACCCGGGAACGGCTCGTAGGATTTTTAGTGTATTTTCCAGGAAAAATCAACAACGCTTTTTTTTGGCCAATTTGGAGAAGGTGTGATTACTCGGGAACGGCTCATAAAATTTTTAATATATTTTCCAGGAAAAATCAGCAACGCTTTTTTTTGCTAATTTGGAGAAGATGGGATTACTCCGGAACGGCTCGTAAGATTTTTAGTGTATTTTCCAGGAAAAATGTGCAACGCTTTTTTTGGCCAATTTGGAGAAGGTGTGATTACTCGGGAACGGCTCGTAGGATTTTTAGTGTATTTTCCAGGAAAAATCAGCAACGCTTTTTTTGGCCAATTTGGAGAAGGTGTGATTACTCGGGAACGGCTCGTAAGATTTTTTTCTAATTTGGAGAAGATGGGATTACTCGGGAACGGCTCGTAGGTTTTTTAGTGTATTTTCCAGGAAAAATCAGCAACGCTTTTTTTTGCCAATTTGGAGAAGATGGGATTACTCGGGAACGGCTCGTAGGATTTTTAGTGTATTTTCCAGGAAAAATCAGCAACGCTTTTTTTTCTAATTTGGAGAAGAATGGGATTACTCGGGAACGGCTCGTAGGATTTTTAGTGTATTTTCCAGGAAAAATCAGCAACGCTTTTTTTGGCCAATTTGGTGAAGGTGTGATTACTCGGGAACGGCTCGTAAGATTTTTGATGTTTTTTCCAGGAAAAATCAGCAACGCTTTTTTTGGCCAATTTGGAGAAGCTGTGATTACTCGGGAACGGCTCGTAGGATTTTTAGTGTATTTTCCAGGAAAAATCAACAACGCTTTTTTTGGCCAATTTGGAGAAGGTGTGATTACTCGGGAACGGCTCGTAGGATTTTTAGTGTATTTTCCAGGAAAAATCAGCAACGCTTTTTTTGGCCAATTTGGAGAAGGTGTGATTACTCGGGAACGGCTCGTAGGATTTTTAGTGTATTTTCCAGGAAAAATCAGCAACGCTTTTTTTTGGCCAATTTGGAGAAGGTGTGATTACTCGGGAACGGCTCGTAGGATTTTTGATGTTTTTTCCAGGAAAAATCAGCAACGCTTTTTTGGCCAATTTGGAGAAGCTGTGATTACTCGGGAACGGCTCGTAGGATTTTTAGTGTATTTTCCAGGAAAAATCAGCAACGCTTTTTTTTGGCCAATTTGGAGAAGATGGGATTACTCGGGAACGGCTCGTAAGATTTTTAGTGTATTTTCCAGGAAAAATCAGCAACGCTTTTTTTTGCCAATTTGGAGAAGATGGGATTACTCGGGAACGGCTCGTAGGTTTTTTAGTGTATTTTCCAGGAAAAATCAACAACGCTTTTTTTGGCCAATTTGGAGAAGGTGTGATTACTCGGGAACGGCTCGTAGGTTTTTTAGTGTATTTTCCAGGAAAAATCAACAACGCTTTTTTTGGCCAATTTGGAGAAGGTGTGATTACTCGGGAACGGCTCGTAAGATTTTTGATGTTTTTTCCAGGAAAAATCAGCAACGCTTTTTTTGGCCAATTTGGAGAAGGTGTGATTACTCGGGAACGGCTCGTAGGATTTTTAGTGTATTTTCCAGGAAAAATCAGCAACGCTTTTTTTTTGCTAATTTGGAGAAGATGGGATTACTCGGGAACGGCTCGTAGGTGTTTTAGTGTATTTTCCAGGAAAAATCAACAACGCTTTTTTTGGCCAATTTGGAGAAGGTGTGATTACTCGGGAACGGCTCGTAGGATTTTTAGTGTATTTTCCAGGAAAAATCAGCAACGCTTTTTTTTGCCAATTTGGAGAAGATGGGATTACTCGGGAACGGCTCGTAGGTTTTTTAGTGTATTTTTCAGGAAAAATCAGCAACGCTTTTTTTTGCTAATTTGGAGAAGATGGGATTACTCCGGAACGGCTCGTAAGATTTTTAGTGTATTTTCCAGGAAAAATGTGCAACGCTTTTTTTGGCCAATTTGGAGAAGGTGTGATTACTCGGGAACGGCTCGTAGGATTTTTAGTGTATTTTCCAGGAAAAATCAGCAACGCTTTTTTTGGCCAATTTGGAGAAGGTGTGATTACTCGGGAACGGCTCGTAGGATTTTTAGTGTATTTTCCAGGAAAAATCAACAACGCTTTTTTTGGCCAATTTGGAGAAGGTGTGATTACTCGGGAACGGCTCGTAAGATTTTTGATGTTTTTTCCAGGAAAAATCAGCAACGCTTTTTTTGGCCAATTTGGAGAAGGTGTGATTACTCGGGAACGGCTCGTAGGTTTTTTAGTGTATTTTCCAGGAAAAATCAACAACGCTTTTTTTGGCCAATTTGGAGAAGGTGTGATTACTCGGGAACGGCTCGTAAGATTTTTGATGTTTTTTCCAGGAAAAATCAGCAACGCTTTTTTTGGCCAATTTGGAGAAGGTGTGATTACTCGGGAACGGCTCGTAGGATTTTTAGTGTATTTTCCAGGAAAAATCAGCAACGCTTTTTTTTGCTAATTTGGAGAAGATGGGATTACTCCGGAACGGCTCGTAAGATTTTTAGTGTATTTTCCAGGAAAAATGTGCAACGCTTTTTTTGGCCAATTTGGAGAAGGTGTGATTACTCGGGAACGGCTCGTAGGATTTTTAGTGTATTTTCCAGGAAAAATCAGCAACGCTTTTTTTGGCCAATTTGGAGAAGGTGTGATTACTCGGGAACGGCTCGTAGGATTTTTAGTGTATTTTCCAGGAAAAATCAGCAACGCTTTTTTTGGCCAATTTGGAGAAGATGGGATTACTCCGGAACGGCTCGTAAGATTTTTAGTGTATTTTCCAGGAAAAATGTGCAACGCTTTTTTTGGCCAATTTGGAGAAGGTGTGATTACTCGGGAACGGCTCGTAGGATTTTTAGTGTATTTTCCAGGAAAAATCAGCAACGCTTTTTTTGGCCAATTTGGAGAAGGTGTGATTACTCGGGAACGGCTCGTAGGATTTTTAGTGTATTTTCCAGGAAAAATCAACAACGCTTTTTTTTGGCCAATTTGGAGAAGGTGTGATTACTCGGGAACGGCTCATAAAATTTTTAATATATTTTCCAGGAAAAATCAGCAACGCTTTTTTTTGCTAATTTGGAGAAGATGGGATTACTCCGGAACGGCTCGTAAGATTTTTAGTGTATTTTCCAGGAAAAATGTGCAACGCTTTTTTTGGCCAATTTGGAGAAGGTGTGATTACTCGGGAACGGCTCGTAGGATTTTTAGTGTATTTTCCAGGAAAAATCAGCAACGCTTTTTTTGGCCAATTTGGAGAAGGTGTGATTACTCGGGAACGGCTCGTAAGATTTTTTTCTAATTTGGAGAAGATGGGATTACTCGGGAACGGCTCGTAGGTTTTTTAGTGTATTTTCCAGGAAAAATCAGCAACGCTTTTTTTTGCCAATTTGGAGAAGATGGGATTACTCGGGAACGGCTCGTAGGATTTTTAGTGTATTTTCCAGGAAAAATCAGCAACGCTTTTTTTTCTAATTTGGAGAAGAATGGGATTACTCGGGAACGGCTCGTAGGATTTTTAGTGTATTTTCCAGGAAAAATCAGCAACGCTTTTTTTGGCCAATTTGGTGAAGGTGTGATTACTCGGGAACGGCTCGTAAGATTTTTGATGTTTTTTCCAGGAAAAATCAGCAACGCTTTTTTTGGCCAATTTGGAGAAGCTGTGATTACTCGGGAACGGCTCGTAGGATTTTTAGTGTATTTTCCAGGAAAAATCAACAACGCTTTTTTTGGCCAATTTGGAGAAGGTGTGATTACTCGGGAACGGCTCGTAGGATTTTTAGTGTATTTTCCAGGAAAAATCAGCAACGCTTTTTTTGGCCAATTTGGAGAAGGTGTGATTACTCGGGAACGGCTCGTAGGATTTTTAGTGTATTTTCCAGGAAAAATCAGCAACGCTTTTTTTTGGCCAATTTGGAGAAGGTGTGATTACTCGGGAACGGCTCGTAGGATTTTTGATGTTTTTTCCAGGAAAAATCAGCAACGCTTTTTTGGCCAATTTGGAGAAGCTGTGATTACTCGGGAACGGCTCGTAGGATTTTTAGTGTATTTTCCAGGAAAAATCAGCAACGCTTTTTTTTGGCCAATTTGGAGAAGATGGGATTACTCGGGAACGGCTCGTAAGATTTTTAGTGTATTTTCCAGGAAAAATCAGCAACGCTTTTTTTTGCCAATTTGGAGAAGATGGGATTACTCGGGAACGGCTCGTAGGTTTTTTAGTGTATTTTCCAGGAAAAATCAACAACGCTTTTTTTGGCCAATTTGGAGAAGGTGTGATTACTCGGGAACGGCTCGTAAGATTTTTGATGTTTTTTCCAGGAAAAATCAGCAACGCTTTTTTTGGCCAATTTGGAGAAGGTGTGATTACTCGGGAACGGCTCGTAGGTTTTTTAGTGTATTTTCCAGGAAAAATCAACAACGCTTTTTTTGGCCAATTTGGAGAAGGTGTGATTACTCGGGAACGGCTCGTAAGATTTTTGATGTTTTTTCCAGGAAAAATCAGCAACGCTTTTTTTGGCCAATTTGGAGAAGGTGTGATTACTCGGGAACGGCTCGTAGGATTTTTAGTGTATTTTCCAGGAAAAATCAGCAACGCTTTTTTTTTGCTAATTTGGAGAAGATGGGATTACTCGGGAACGGCTCGTAGGTGTTTTAGTGTATTTTCCAGGAAAAATCAACAACGCTTTTTTTGGCCAATTTGGAGAAGGTGTGATTACTCGGGAACGGCTCGTAGGATTTTTAGTGTATTTTCCAGGAAAAATCAGCAACGCTTTTTTTTGCCAATTTGGAGAAGATGGGATTACTCGGGAACGGCTCGTAGGTTTTTTAGTGTATTTTTCAGGAAAAATCAGCAACGCTTTTTTTTGGCCAATTTGGAGAAGGTGTGATTACTCGGGAACGGCTCGTAGGATTTTAAGTGTAATTTCCAGGAAAAATCAGCAACGCTTTTTTTGGCCAATTTGGAGAAGGTGTGATTACTCGGGAACGGCTCGTAGGTTTTTTAGTGTATTTTCCAGGAAAAATCAGCAACGCTTTTTTTTTTAATTTGGAGAAGATGGGATTACTCGGGAACTGCTCGTAGGATTTTTAGTGTATTTTCCAGGAAAAATGTGCAACGCTTTTTGTGGCCAATTTGGAGAAGGTGTGATTACTCCGGAACGGCTCGTAAGATTTTTGATGTTTTTTCCAGGAAAAATCAGCAACGCTTTTTTTGGCCAATTTGGAGAAGGTGTGATTACTCGGGAACGGCTCGTAAGATTTTTAGTGTATTTTCCAGGAAAAATCAGCAACGCTTTTTTTTCTAATTTGGAGAAGATGGGATTACTCGGGAACGGCTCGTAGGTTTTTTAGTGTATTTTCCAGGAAAAATCAGCAACGCTTTTTTTGGCCAATTTGGAGAAGGTGTGATTACTCGGGAACGGCTCGTAAGATTTTTGATGTATTTTCCAGGAAAAATCAGCAACGCTTTTTTTTGGCCAATTTGGAGAAGGTGTGATTACTCCGGAACGGCTCGTAGGTTTTTTAGTGTATTTTCCAGGAAAAATCAGCAACGCTTTTTTTGGCCAATTTGGAGAAGGTGTGATTACTCGGGAACTGCTCGTAGGATTTTTAGTGTATTTTCCAGGAAAAATCAGCAACGCTTTTTTTTCTAATTTGGAGAAGATGGGATTACTCGGGAATGGCTCGTAGGATTTTTAGTGTATTTTCCAGGAAAAATCAGCAACGCTTTTTTTGGCCAATTTGGAGAAGGTGTGATTACTCGGGAACTGCTCGTAGGATTTTTAGTGTATTTTCCAGGAAAAATCAGCAACGCTTTTTTTTCTAATTTGGAGAAGATGGGATTACTCGGGAATGGCTCGTAGGATTTTTAGTGTATTTTCCAGGAAAAATCAGCAACGCTTTTTTTTCTAATTTGGAGAAGATGGGATTACTCGGGAATGGCTCGTAGGATTTTTAGTGTATTTTCCAGGAAAAATCAGCAACGCTTTTTTTGGCCAATTTGGAGAAGGTGTGATTACTCGGGAACTGCTCGTAGGATTTTTAGTGTATTTTCCAGGAAAAATCAGCAACGCTTTTTTTTCTAATTTGGAGAAGATGGGATTACTCGGGAATGGCTCGTAGGATTTTTAGTGTATTTTCCAGGAAAAATCAGCAACGCTTTTTTGGCCAATTTGGAGAAGGTGTGATTACTCGGGAACGGCTCGTAGGTTTTTTAGTGTATTTTCCAGGAAAAATCAGCAACGCTTTTTTTGGCCAATTTGGAGAAGGTGTGATTACTCGGGAACGGCTCGTAAGATTTTTAGTGTATTTTCCAGGAAAAATCAGCAACGCTTTTTTTTGGCCAATTTGGAGAAGGTGTGATTACTCGGGAACGGCTCGTAGGATTTTTAGTGTATTTTCCAGGAAAAATCAGCAACGCTTTTTTTTGCCAATTTGGAGAAGGTGTGATTACTCGGGAATGGCTCGTAGGTTTTTTAGTGTATTTTCCAGGAAAAATCAGCAACGCTTTTTTTTGGCCAATTTGGAGAAGGTGTGATTACTCGGGAACGGCTCGTAGGATTTTTAGTGTATTTTCCAGGAAAAATCAACAACGCTTTTTTTGGCCAATTTGGAGAAGGTGTGATTACTCGGAAACGGCTCGTAAGATTTTTAGTGTATTTTCCAGGAAAAATCAGCAACGCTTTTTTTGGCCAATTTGGAGAAGATGGGATTACTCGGGAACGGCTCATAAAATTTTTAATATATTTTCCAGGAAAAATCAGCAACACTTTTTTTGGCCAATTTGGAGAAGGTGTGATTACTCGGGAACGGCTCGTAAGATTTTTAGTGTATTTTCCAGGAAAAATAAACAACGCTTTTTTTGCCAATTTGGAGAAGGTGTGATTACTCGGGAACGGCTCGTAGGATTTTTAGTGTATTTTCCAGGAAAAATCAGCAACGCTTTTTTTGGCCAATTTGGAGAAGGTGTGATTACTCGGGAACGGCTCGTAGGATTTTAAGTGTAATTTCCAGGAAAAATCAGCAACGCTTTTTTTTGGCCAATTTGGAGAAGGTGTGATTACTCGGGAACGTCTCGTAGGATTTTTAGTGTATTTTCCAGGAAAAATCAGCAACGCTTTTTTTTGGCCAATTTGGAGAAGGTGTGATTACTCGGGAACGGCTCGTAGGATTTTAAGTGTATTTTCCAGGAAAAATTAGCAACGCTTTTTTTTGCCAATTTGGAGAAGGTGTGATTACTCGGGAACTGCTCGTAGGATTTTTAGTGTATTTTCCAGGAAAAATCAACAACGCTTTTTTTGGCCAATTTGGAGAAGGTGTGATTACTCGAGAACGGCTCGTAGGATTTTTAGTGTATTTTCCAGGAAAAATCAACAACGCTTTTTTTTCCCATTTGGAGAAGGTGTGATTACTCGGGAACGGCTCGTAGGATTTTTAGTGTATTTTCCAGGAAAAATCAACAACGCTTTTTTTGGCCAATTTGGAGAAGGTGTGATTACTCGGGAACGGCTCGTAGGATTTTTAGTGTATTTTCCAGGAAAAATCAACAACGCTTTTTTTTCTAATTTGGAGAAGATGGGATTACTCGGGAACTGCTCGTAGGATTTTTAGTGTATTTTCCAGGAAAAATCAGCAACGCTTTTTTTTCTAATTTGGAGAAGGTGTGATTACTCGGGAACTGCTCGTAGGATTTTTAGTGTATTTTCCAGGAAAAATCAGCAACGCTTTTTTTTCTAATTTGGAGAAGGTGTGATTACTCGGGAACTGCTCGTAGGATTTTTAGTGTATTTTCCAGGAAAAATCAACAACGCTTTTTTTGGCCAATTTGGAGAAGGTGTGATTACTCGGGAACGGCTCGTAGGATTTTTAGTGTATTTTCCAGGAAAAATCAACAACGCTTTTTTTTGCCAATTTGGAGAAGGTGTGATTACTCGGGAACTGCTCGTAGGATTTTTAGTGTATTTTCCAGGAAAAATCAGCAACGCTTTTTTTTGGCCAATTTGGAGAAGGTGTGATTACTCGGGAACGGCTCGTAGGATTTTTAGTGTATTTTCCAGGAAAAATCAGCAACGCTTTTTTTTGCCAATTTGGAGAAGGTGTGATTACTCGGGAATGGCTCGTAGGTTTTTTAGTGTATTTTCCAGGAAAAATCAGCAACGCTTTTTTTTCTAATTTGGAGAAGGTGTGATTACTCGGGAACTGCTCGTAGGATTTTTAGTGTATTTTCCAGGAAAAATCAGCAACGCTTTTTTTGGCCAATTTGGAGAAGGTGTGATTACTCGGGAACGGCTCGTAGGTTTTTTAGTGTATTTTCCAGGAAAAATCAGCAACGCTTTTTTTGGCCAATTTGGAGAAGGTGTGATTACTCGGGAACGGCTCGTAAGATTTTTAGTGTATTTTCCAGGAAAAATCAGCAACGCTTTTTTTTGGCCAATTTGGAGAAGGTGTGATTACTCGGGAACGGCTCGTAGGATTTTTAGTGTATTTTCCAGGAAAAATCAGCAACGCTTTTTTTTGCCAATTTGGAGAAGGTGTGATTACTCGGGAATGGCTCGTAGGTTTTTTAGTGTATTTTCCAGGAAAAATCAGCAACGCTTTTTTTTGGCCAATTTGGAGAAGGTGTGATTACTCGGGAACGGCTCGTAGGATTTTTAGTGTATTTTCCAGGAAAAATCAACAACGCTTTTTTTGGCCAATTTGGAGAAGGTGTGATTACTCGGAAACGGCTCGTAAGATTTTTAGTGTATTTTCCAGGAAAAATCAGCAACGCTTTTTTTGGCCAATTTGGAGAAGATGGGATTACTCGGGAACGGCTCATAAAATTTTTAATATATTTTCCAGGAAAAATCAGCAACACTTTTTTTGGCCAATTTGGAGAAGGTGTGATTACTCGGGAACGGCTCGTAAGATTTTTAGTGTATTTTCCAGGAAAAATCAACAACGCTTTTTTTGCCAATTTGGAGAAGGTGTGATTACTCGGGAACGGCTCGTAGGATTTTTAGTGTATTTTCCAGGAAAAATCAGCAACGCTGTTTTTGGCCAATTTGGAGAAGGTGTGATTACTCGGGAACGGCTCGTAGGATTTTAAGTGTAATTTCCAGGAAAAATCAGCAACGCTTTTTTTTGGCCAATTTGGAGAAGGTGTGATTACTCGGGAACGGCTCGTAAGATTTTTAGTGTATTTTCCAGGAAAAATCAGCAACGCTTTTTTTGGCCAATTTGGAGAAGGTGTGATTACTCGGAAACGGCTCGTAAGATTTTTAGTGTATTTTCCAGGAAAAATCAACAACGCTTTTTTTGGCCAATTTGGAGAAGGTGTGATTACTCGGGAACGGCTCGTAGGTTTTTTAGTGTATTTTCCAGGAAAAATCAGCAACGCTTTTTTTTGCCAATTTGGAGAAGGTGTGATTACTCGGGAACGGCTCGTAGGATTTTTAGTGTATTTTCCAGGAAAAATCAACAACGCTTTTTTTGGCCAATTTGGAGAAGGTGTGATTACTCGGGAACGGCTCGTAGGTTTTTTAGTGTATTTTCCAGGAAAAATCAGCAACGCTTTTTTTTCTAATTTGGAGAAGATGGGATTACTCGGGAATGGCTCGTAGGATTTTTAGTGTATTTTCCAGGAAAAATCAGCAACGATTTTTTTGGCCAATTTGGAGAAGGTGTGATTACTCGGGAACGGCTCGTAGGTTTTTGATGTTTTTTCCAGGAAAAATCAGCAACGCTTTTTTTTCTAATTTGGAGAAGGTGTGATTACTCGGGAACTGCTCGTAGGATTTTTAGTGTATTTTCCAAGAAAAATCAGCAACGCTTTTTTTTCTAATTTGGAGAAGATGGGATTACTCGGGAACGGCTCGTAAGATTTTTAGTGTATTTTCCAGGAAAAATCAGCAACGCTTTTTTTTGGCCAATTTGGAGAAGGTGTGATTACTCGGGAACGGCTCGTAGGATTTTTAGTGTATTTTCCAGGAAAAATCAGCAACGCTTTTTTTTGGCCAATTTGGAGAAGGTGTGATTACTCGGGAACGGCTCGTAGGATTTTAAGTGTATTTTCCAGGAAAAATTAGCAACGCTTTTTTTTGCCAATTTGGAGAAGGTGTGATTACTCGGGAACTGCTCGTAGGATTTTTAGTGTATTTTCCAGGAAAAATCAACAACGCTTTTTTTGGCCAATTTGGAGAAGGTGTGATTACTCGAGAACGGCTCGTAGGATTTTTAGTGTATTTTCCAGGAAAAATCAACAACGCTTTTTTTGCCAATTTGGAGAAGGTGTGATTACTCGGGAACGGCTCGTAGGATTTTTAGTGTATTTTCCAGGAAAAATCAACAACGCTTTTTTTGGCAAATTTGGAGAAGGTGTGATTACTCGGGAACGGCTCGTAGGTTTTTTAGTGTATTTTCCAGGAAAAATCAGCAACGCTTTTTTTTCTAATTTGGAGAAGATGGGATTACTCGGGAATGGCTCGTAGGATTTTTAGTGTATTTTCCAGGAAAAATCAGCAACGCTTTTTTTGGCCAATTTGGAGAAGGTGTGATTACTCGGGAACGGCTCGTAGGTTTTTGATGTTTTTTCCAGGAAAAATCAGCAACGCTTTTTTTTCTAATTTGGAGAAGGTGTGATTACTCGGGAACTGCTCGTAGGATTTTTAGTGTATTTTCCAAGAAAAATCAGCAACGCTTTTTTTTCTAATTTGGAGAAGATGGGATTACTCGGGAACGGCTCGTAGGATTTTTAGTGTATTTTCCAGGAAAAATCAGCAACGCTTTTTTTGGCCAATTTGGAGAAGGTGTGATTACTCGGGAACTGCTCGTAGGATTTTTAGTGTATTTTCCAGGAAAAATCAACAACGCTTTTTTTTGCCAATTTGGAGAAGGTGTGATTACTCGAGAATGGCTCGTAGGATTTTTAGTGTATTTTCCAGGAAAAATCAGCAACGATTTTTTTGGCCAATTTGGAGAAGGTGTGATTACTCGGGAACGGCTCGTAGGTTTTTGATGTTTTTTTCCAGGAAAAATCAGCAACGCTTTTTTTTCTAATTTGGAGAAGGTGTGATTACTCGGGAACTGCTCGTAGGATTTTTAGTGTATTTTCCAAGAAAAATCAGCAACGCTTTTTTTTCTAATTTGGAGAAGATGGGATTACTCGGGAACGGCTCGTAGGATTTTTAGTGTATTTTCCAGGAAAAATCAGCAACGCTTTTTTTGGCCAATTTGGAGAAGGTGTGATTACTCGGGAACGGCTCGTAGGTTTTTGATGTTTTTTCCAGGAAAAATCAGCAACGCTTTTTTTTCTAATTTGGAGAAGGTGTGATTACTCGGGAACTGCTCGTAGGATTTTTAGTGTATTTTCCAGGAAAAATCAGCAACGCTTTTTTTTCTAATTTGGAGAAGGTGTGATTACTCGGGAACTGCTCGTAGGATTTTTAGTGTATTTTCCAGGAAAAATCAACAACGCTTTTTTTGGCCAATTTGGAGAAGGTGTGATTACTCGGGAACGGCTCGTAGGATTTTTAGTGTATTTTCCAGGAAAAATCAACAACGCTTTTTTTTGCCAATTTGGAGAAGGTGTGATTACTCGGGAACTGCTCGTAGGATTTTTAGTGTATTTTCCAGGAAAAATCAGCAACGCTTTTTTTGGCCAATTTGGAGAAGGTGTGATTACTCGGGAACGGCTCGTAGGTTTTTGATGTTTTTTCCAGGAAAAATCAGCAACGCTTTTTTTTCTAATTTGGAGAAGGTGTGATTACTCGGGAACTGCTCGTAGGATTTTTAGTGTATTTTCCAGGAAAAATCAGCAACGCTTTTTTTTCTAATTTGGAGAAGGTGTGATTACTCGGGAACTGCTCGTAGGATTTTTAGTGTATTTTCCAGGAAAAATCAGCAACGCTTTTTTTTTCTAATTTGGAGAAGGTGTGATTACTCGGGAACTGCTCGTAGGATTTTTAGTGTATTTTCCAGGAAAAATCAGCAACGCTTTTTTTTCTAATTTGGAGAAGGTGTGATTAATCGGGAACTGCTCGTAGGATTTTTAGTGTATTTTCCAGGAAAAATCAACAACGCTTTTTTTGGCCAATTTGGAGAAGGTGTGATTACTCGGGAACGGCTCGTAGGATTTTTAGTGTATTTTCCAGGAAAAATCAACAACGCTTTTTTTTGCCAATTTGGAGAAGGTGTGATTACTCGGGAACTGCTCGTAGGATTTTTAGTGTATTTTCCAGGAAAAATCAGCAACGCTTTTTTTGGCCAATTTGGAGAAGGTGTGATTACTCGGGAACGGCTCGTAGGTTTTTGATATTTTTTCCAGGAAAAATCAGCAACGCTTTTTTTTCTAATTTGGAGAAGGTGTGATTACTCGGGAACTGCTCGTAGGATTTTTAGTGTATTTTCCAGGAAAAATCAGCAACGCTTTTTTTTCTAATTTGGAGAAGGTGTGATTACTCGGGAACTGCTCGTAGGTTTTTTAGTGTATTTTCCAGGAAAAATCAGCAACGCTTTTTTTTCTAATTTGGAGAAGATGGGATTACTCGGGAATGGCTCGTAGGATTTTTAGTGTATTTTCCAGGAAAAATCAGCAACGCTTTTTTTGGCCAATTTGGAGAAGGTGTGATTACTCGGGAACGGCTCGTAGGTTTTTGATGTTTTTTCCAGGAAAAATCAGCAACGCTTTTTTTTCTAATTTGGAGAAGATGGGATTACTCGGGAATGGCTCGTAGGATTTTTAGTGTATTTTCCAGGAAAAATCAGCAACGCTTTTTTTTGGCCAATTTGGAGAAGGTGTGATTACTCGGGAACGGCTCGTAGGATTTTTAGTGTATTTTCCAGGAAAAATCAGCAACGCTTTTTTTTGGCCAATTTGGAGAAGGTGTGATTACTCGGGAACGGCTCGTAGGATTTTAAGTGTATTTTCCAGGAAAAATTAGCAACGCTTTTTTTGCCAATTTGGAGAAGGTGTGATTACTCGGGAACTGCTCGTAGGATTTTTAGTGTATTTTCCAGGAAAAAACAACAACGCTTTTTTTGGCCAATTTGGAGAAGGTGTGATTACTCGGGAACGGCTCGTAGGATTTTTAGTGTATTTTCCAGGAAAAATCAACAACGCTTTTTTTTGCCAATTTGGAGAAGGTGTGATTACTCGGGAACGGCTCGTAGGTTTTTTAGTGTATTTTCCAGGAAAAATCAGCAACGCTTTTTTTTGGCCAATTTGGAGAAGATGGGATTACTCGGGAACGGCTCGTAGGATTTTTGATGTTTTTTCCAGGAAAAATCAACAACGCTTTTTTTGGCCAATTTGGAGAAGGTGTGATTACTCGGGAACGGCTCGTAGGATTTTTAGTGTATTTTCCAGGAAAAATCAACAACGCTTTTTTTTGCCAATTTGGAGAAGGTGTGATTACTCGGGAACGGCTGGTAGGATTTTTAGTGTATTTTCCAGGAAAAATCAACAACGCTTTTTTTGGCCAATTTGGAGAAGGTGTGATTACTCGGGAACGGCTCGTAAGATTTTTGATGTTTTTTCCAGGAAAAATCAGCAACGCTTTTTTTGGCCAATTTGGAGAAGGTGTGATTACTCGGGAACGGCTCGTAGGATTTTTAGTGTATTTTCCAGGAAAAATCAGCAACGCTTTTTTTGGCCAATTTGGAGAAGGTGTGATTACTCGGGAACGGCTCGTAGGATTTTTAGTGTATTTTCCAGGAAAAATCAGCAACGCTTTTTTTGGCCAATTTGGAGAAGATGGGATTACTCGGGAACGGCTCATAAAATTTTTAATATATTTTCCAGGAAAAATCAGCAACACTTTTTTTGGCCAATTTGGAGAAGGTGTGATTACTCGGGAACGGCTCGTAAGATTTTTAGTGTATTTTCCAGGAAAAATCAGCAACGCTTTTTTTTGGCCAATTTGGAGAAGGTGTGATTACTCGGGAACGGCTCGTAAGATTTTTAGTGTATTTTCCAGGACAAATCAGCAACGCTTTTTTTTGCCAATTTGGAGAAAGTGTGATTACTCCGGAACGGCTCGTAAGATTTTTAGTGTATTTTCCAGGAAAAATGTGCAACGCTTTTTTTTGCCAATTTGGAGAAGGTGTGATTACTCGGGAACGGCTCGTAGGATTTTAAGTGTATTTTCCAGGAAAAATTAGCAACGCTTTTTTTTGCCAATTTGGAGAAGGTGTGATTACTCGGGAACTGCTCGTAGGATTTTTAGTGTATTTTCCAGGAAAAATCAGCAACGCTTTTTTTTTCTAATTTGGAGAAGGTGTGATTACTCGGGAACGGCTCGTAGGATTTTAAGTGTAATTTCCAGGAAAAATCAGCAACGCTTTTTTTTGGCCAATTTGGAGAAGATGGGATTACTCGGGAACGGCTCGTAAGATTTTTGATGTTTTTTCCAGGAAAAATCAGCAACGCTTTTTTTTGGCCAATTTGGAGAAGGTGTGATTACTCGGGAACGGCTCGTAGGTTTTTTAGTGTATTTTCCAGGAAAAATCAGCAACGCTTTTTTTTGGCCAATTTGGAGAAGGTGTGATTACTCGGGAACTGCTCGTAGGATTTTTAGTGTATTTTCCAGGAAAAATCAGCAACGCTTTTTTTGGCCAATTTGGAGAAGGTGTGATTACTCGGGAACGGCTCGTAGGTTTTTTAGTGTATTTTCCAGGAAAAATCAGCAACGCTTTTTTTTTGCCAATTTGGAGAAGGTGTGATTACTCGGGAACGGCTCGTAGGATTTTTAGTGTAATTTCCAGGAAAAATCAGCAACGCTTTTTTTTGGCAATTTGGAGAAGGTGTGATTACTCGGGAACTGCTCGTAGGATTTTTAGTGTATTTTCCAGGAAAAATCAACAACGCTTTTTTTGGCCAATTTGGAGAAGCTGTGATTACTCGGGAACGGCTCGTAGGATTTTTAGTGTATTTTCCAGGTAAAATCAGCAACGCTTTTTTTTGCCAATTTGGAGAAAGTGTGATTACTCGGGAACGGCTCGTAGGATTTTTAGTGTATTTTCCAGGAAAAATCAACAACGCTTTTTTTGGCCAATTTGGAGAAGGTGTGATTACTCGAAAACGGCTCGTAAGATTTTTAGTGTATTTTCCAGGAAAAATCAGCAACGCTTTTTTTGGCCAATTTGGAGAAGATGGGATTACTCGGGAACGGCTCATAAAATTTTTAATATATTTTCCAGGAAAAATCAGCAACACTTTTTTTGGCCAATTTGGAGAAGGTGTGATTACTCGGGAACGGCTCGTAAGATTTTTAGTGTATTTTCCAGGAAAAATCAACAACGCTTTTTTTTGCCAATTTGGAGAAGGTGTGATTACTCGGGAACGGCTCGTAGGATTTTTAGTGTATTTTCCAGGAAAAATCAGCAACGCTTTTTTTGGCCAATTTGGAGAAGGTGTGATTACTCGGGAACGGCTAGTAGGATTTTAAGTGTAATTTCCAGGAAAAATCAGCAACGCTTTTTTTTGGCCAATTTGGAGAAGGTGTGATTACTCGGGAACGGCTCGTAGGATTTTTAATATATTTTCCAGGAAAAATCAGCAACACTTTTTTTGGCCAATTTGGAGAAGGTGTGATTACTCGGGAACGGCTCGTAAGATTTTTAGTGTATTTTCCAGGAAAAATCAACAACGCTTTTTTTTGCCAATTTGGAGAAGGTGTGATTACTCGGGAACGGCTCGTAGGATTTTTGATGTTTTTTCCAGGAAAAATCAGCAATGCTTTTTTTGGCCAATTTGGAGAAGGTGTGATTACTCGGGAACGGCTCGTAAGATTTTTAGTGTATTTTCCAGGAAAAATCAGCAACGCTTTTTTTGGCCAATTTGGAGAAGGTGTGATTACTCAAGAACGGCTCGTAGGATTTTTAATATATTTTCCAGGAAAAATCAGCAACACTTTTTTTGGCCAATTTGGAGAAGGTGTGATTACTCGGGAACGGCTCGTAGGATTTTTAGTGTATTTTCCAGGAAAAATCAGCAACGCTTTTTTTTGGCCAATTTGGAGAAGGTGTGATTACTCGGGAACGGCTCGTAGGTTTTTTAGTGTTTTTTCCAGAAAAAATCAGCAACGCTTTTTTTTGGCCAATTTGGAGAAGGTGTGATTACTCGGGAACGGCTCGTAGGATTTTTAGTGTATTTTCCAGGAAAAATCAGCAACGCTTTTTTTTGGCCAATTTGGAGAAGATGGGATTACTCGGGAACGGCTCGTAGGATTTTTGATGTTTTTTCCAGGAAAAATCAGCAACGCTTTTTTTTGGCCAATTTGGAGAAGATGGGATTACTCGGGAACGGCTCGTAGGTTTTTTAGTGTATTTTCCAGGAAAAATCAGCAACGCTTTTTTTTGGCCAATTTGGAGAAGGTGTGATTACTCGGGAACGGCTCGTAAGATTTTTAGTGTATTTTCCAGGAAAAATCAACAACGCTTTTTTTTGCCAATTTGGAGAAGGTGTGATTACTCGGGAACGGCTCGTAGGTTTTTTAGTGTATTTTCCAGGAAAAATCAGCAACACTTTTTTTGGCCAATTTGGAGAAGGTGTGATTACTCGGGAACGGCTCGTAAGATTTTTAGTGTATTTTCCAGGAAAAATCAACAACGCTTTTTTTTGCCAATTTGGAGAAGGTGTGATTACTCGGGAACGGCTCGTAGGATTTTTAGTGTATTTTCCAGGAAAAATCAGCAACGCTTTTTTTGGCCAATTTGGAGAAGGTGTGATTACTCGGGAACGGCTCGTAGGATTTTAAGTGTAATTTCCAGGAAAAATCAGCAACGCTTTTTTTTGGCCAATTTGGAGAAGGTGTGATTACTCGGGAACGGCTCGTAGGATTTTTAATATATTTTCCAGGAAAAATCAGCAACACTTTTTTTGGCCAATTTGGAGAAGGTGTGATTACTCGGGAACGGCTCGTAAGATTTTTAGTGTATTTTCCAGGAAAAATCAACAACGCTTTTTTTTGCCAATTTGGAGAAGGTGTGATTACTCGGGAACGGCTCGTAGGATTTTTGATGTTTTTTCCAGGAAAAATCAGCAATGCTTTTTTTGGCCAATTTGGAGAAGGTGTGATTACTCGGGAACGGCTCGTAAGATTTTTAGTGTATTATCCAGGAAAAATCAGCAACGCTTTTTTTGGCCAATTTGGAGAATTTGTAATTACTCAAGAAAGGCTCGTAGGATTTTTAATATATTTTCCAGGAAAAATCAGCAACACTTTTTTTGGCCAATTTGGAGAAGGTGTGATTACTCGGGAACGGCTCGTAAGATTTTTAGTGTATTTTCCAGGAAAAATCAACAACGCTTTTTTTTGCCAATTTGGAGAAGGTGTGATTACTCGGGAACGGCTCGTAGGTTTTTTAGTGTATTTTCCAGGAAAAATCAGCAACGTTTTTTTTGGCCAATTTGGAGAAGGTGTGATTACTCGGGAACGGCTCGTAGCTTTTTTAGTGTATTTTCCAGGAAAAATCAGCAACGCTTTTTTTTGGCCAATTTGGAGAAGGTGTGATTACTCGGGAACGGCTCGTAAGATTTTTAGTGTATTTTCCAGGAAAAATCAGCAAGGTTTTTTTTTGGCCAATTTGGAGAAGGTGTGATTACTCGGGAACGGCTCGTAGGATTTTTAGTGTATTTTCCAGGAAAAATCAACAACGCTTTTTTTTGCCAATTTGGAGAAGGTGTGATTACTCGGGAACGGCTGGTAGGATTTTTAGTGTATTTTCCAGGAAAAATCAACAACGCTTTTTTTGGCCAATTTGGAGAAGGTGTGATTACTCGGGAACGGCTCGTAAGATTTTTGATGTTTTTTCCAGGAAAAATCAGCAACGCTTTTTTTGGCCAATTTGGAGAAGGTGTGATTACTCGGGAACGGCTCGTAAGATTTTTAGTGTATTTTCCAGGAAAAATCAGCAACGCTTTTTTTTGGCCAATTTGGAGAAGGTGTGATTACTCGGGAACGGCTCGTAAGATTTTTAGTGTATTTTCCAGGACAAATCAGCAACGCTTTTTTTTTCTAATTTGGAGAAGGTGTGATTACTCGGGAACTGCTCGTAGGATTTTTAGTGTATTTTCCAGGAAAAATCAGCAACGCTTTTTTTTCTAATTTGGAGAAGGTGTGATTACTCGGGAACTGCTCGTAGGATTTTTAGTGTATTTTCCAGGAAAAATCAACAACGCTTTTTTTGGCCAATTTGGAGAAGGTGTGATTACTCGGGAACGGCTCGTAGGATTTTTAGTGTATTTTCCAGGAAAAATCAACAACGCTTTTTTTTGCCAATTTGGAGAAGGTGTGATTACTCGGGAACTGCTCGTAGGATTTTTAGTGTATTTTCCAGGAAAAATCAGCAACGCTTTTTTTGGCCAATTTGGAGAAGGTGTGATTACTCGGGAACGGCTCGTAGGTTTTTGATATTTTTTCCAGGAAAAATCAGCAACGCTTTTTTTTCTAATTTGGAGAAGGTGTGATTACTCGGGAACTGCTCGTAGGATTTTTAGTGTATTTTCCAGGAAAAATCAGCAACGCTTTTTTTTCTAATTTGGAGAAGGTGTGATTACTCGGGAACTGCTCGTAGGTTTTTTAGTGTATTTTCCAGGAAAAATCAGCAACGCTTTTTTTTCTAATTTGGAGAAGATGGGATTACTCGGGAATGGCTCGTAGGATTTTTAGTGTATTTTTCAGGAAAAATCAGCAACGCTTTTTTTGGCCAATTTGGAGAAGGTGTGATTACTCGGGAACGGCTCGTAGGTTTTTGATGTTTTTTCCAGGAAAAATCAGCAACGCTTTTTTTTCTAATTTGGAGAAGATGGGATTACTCGGGAATGGCTCGTAGGATTTTTAGTGTATTTTCCAGGAAAAATCAGCAACGCTTTTTTTTGGCCAATTTGGAGAAGGTGTGATTACTCGGGAACGGCTCGTAGGATTTTTAGTGTATTTTCCAGGAAAAATCAGCAACGCTTTTTTTTGGCCAATTTGGAGAAGGTGTGATTACTCGGGAACGGCTCGTAGGATTTTAAGTGTATTTTCCAGGAAAAATTAGCAACGCTTTTTTTGCCAATTTGGAGAAGGTGTGATTACTCGGGAACTGCTCGTAGGATTTTTAGTGTATTTTCCAGGAAAAAACAACAACGCTTTTTTTGGCTAATTTGGAGAAGGTGTGATTACTCGGGAACGGCTCGTAGGATTTTTAGTGTATTTTCCAGGAAAAATCAACAACGCTTTTTTTTGCCAATTTGGAGAAGGTGTGATTACTCGGGAACGGCTCGTAGGTTTTTTAGTGTATTTTCCAGGAAAAATCAGCAACGCTTTTTTTTGGCCAATTTGGAGAAGATGGGATTACTCGGGAACGGCTCGTAGGATTTTTGATGTTTTTTCCAGGAAAAATCAACAACGCTTTTTCTGGCCAATTTGGAGAAGGTGTGATTACTCGGGAACGGCTCGTAGGATTTTTAGTGTATTTTCCAGGAAAAATCAACAACGCTTTTTTTTGCCAATTTGGAGAAGGTGTGATTACTCGGGAACGGCTGGTAGGATTTTTAGTGTATTTTCCAGGAAAAATCAACAACGCTTTTTTTGGCCAATTTGGAGAAGGTGTGATTACTCGGGAACGGCTCGTAAGATTTTTGATGTTTTTTCCAGGAAAAATCAGCAACGCTTTTTTTGGCCAATTTGGAGAAGGTGTGATTACTCGGGAACGGCTCGTAGGATTTTTAGTGTATTTTCCAGGAAAAATCAGCAACGCTTTTTTTGGCCAATTTGGAGAAGGTGTGATTACTCGGGAACGGCTCGTAGGATTTTTAGTGTATTTTCCAGGAAAAATCAGCAACGCTTTTTTTGGCCAATTTGGAGAAGATGGGATTACTCGGGAACGGCTCATAAAATTTTTAATATATTTTCCAGGAAAAATCAGCAACACTTTTTTTGGCCAATTTGGAGAAGGTGTGATTACTCGGGAACGGCTCGTAAGATTTTTAGTGTATTTTCCAGGAAAAATCAGCAACGCTTTTTTTTGGCCAATTTGGAGAAGGTGTGATTACTCGGGAACGGCTCGTAAGATTTTTAGTGTATTTTCCAGGACAAATCAGCAACGCTTTTTTTTGCCAATTTGGAGAAAGTGTGATTACTCCGGAACGGCTCGTAAGATTTTTAGTGTATTTTCCAGGAAAAATGTGCAACGCTTTTTTTTGCCAATTTGGAGAAGGTGTGATTACTCGGGAACGGCTCGTAGGATTTTAAGTGTATTTTCCAGGAAAAATTAGCAACGCTTTTTTTTTGCCAATTTGGAGAAGGTGTGATTACTCGGGAACTGCTCGTAGGATTTTTAGTGTATTTTCCAGGAAAAATCAGCAACGCTTTTTTTTTCTAATTTGGAGAAGGTGTGATTACTCGGGAACGGCTCGTAGGATTTTAAGTGTAATTTCCAGGAAAAATCAGCAACGCTTTTTTTTGGCCAATTTGGAGAAGATGGGATTACTCGGGAACGGCTCGTAAGATTTTTGATGTTTTTTCCAGGAAAAATCAGCAACGCTTTTTTTTGGCCAATTTGGAGAAGGTGTGATTACTCGGGAACGGCTCGTAGGTTTTTTAGTGTATTTTCCAGGAAAAATCAGCAACGCTTTTTTTTGGCCAATTTGGAGAAGGTGTGATTACTCGGGAACTGCTCGTAGGATTTTTAGTGTAATTTCCAGGAAAAATCAGCAACGCTTTTTTTTGGCAATTTGGAGAAGGTGTGATTACTCGGGAACGGCTCGTAGGATTTTTAGTGTATTTTCCAGGAAAAATCAACAACGCTTTTTTTGGCCAATTTGGAGAAGGTGTGATTACTCGAAAACGGCTCGTAAGATTTTTAGTGTATTTTCCAGGAAAAATCAGCAACGCTTTTTTTGGCCAATTTTTAGAAGATGGGATTACTCGGGAACGGCTCATAAAATTTTTAATATATTTTCCAGGAAAAATCAGCAACACTTTTTTTGGCCAATTTGGAGAAGGTGTGATTACTCGGGAACGGCTCGTAAGATTTTTAGTGTATTTTCCAGGAAAAATCAACAACGCTTTTTTTTGCCAATTTGGAGAAGGTGTGATTACTCGGGAACGGCTCGTAGGATTTTTAGTGTATTTTCCAGGAAAAATCAGCAACGCTTTTTTTGGCCAATTTGGAGAAGGTGTGATTACTCGGGAACGGCTCGTAGGATTTTAAGTGTAATTTCCAGGAAAAATCAGCAACGCTTTTTTTTGGCCAATTTGGAGAAGGTGTGATTACTCGGGAACGGCTCGTAGGATTTTTAATATATTTTCCAGGAAAAATCAGCAACACTTTTTTTGGCCAATTTGGAGAAGGTGTGATTACTCGGGAACGGCTCGTAAGATTTTTAGTGTATTTTCCAGGAAAAATCAACAACGCTTTTTTTTGCCAATTTGGAGAAGGTGTGATTACTCGGGAACGGCTCGTAGGATTTTTGATGTTTTTTCCAGGAAAAATCAGCAATGCTTTTTTTGGCCAATTTGGAGAAGGTGTGATTACTCGGGAACGGCTCGTAAGATTTTTAGTGTATTTTCCAGGAAAAATCAGCAACGCTTTTTTTGGCCAATTTGGAGAAGGTGTGATTACTCAAGAACGGCTCGTAGGATTTTTAATATATTTTCCAGGAAAAATCAGCAACACTTTTTTTGGCCAATTTGGAGAAGGTGTGATTACTCGGGAACGGCTCGTAAGATTTTTAGTGTATTTTCCAGGAAAAATCAACAACGCTTTTTTTTGCCAATTTGGAGAAGGTGTGATTACTCGGGAACGGCTCGTAGGTTTTTTAGTGTATTTTCCAGGAAAAATCAGCAACGTTTTTTTTGGCCAATTTGGAGAAGGTGTGATTACTCGGGAACGGCTCGTAGCTTTTTTAGTGTATTTTCCAGGAAAAATCAGCAACGCTTTTTTTTGGCCAATTTGGAGAAGGTGTGATTACTCGGGAACGGCTCGTAAGATTTTTAGTGTATTTTCCAGGAAAAATCAGCAAGGTTTTTTTTTGGCCAATTTGGAGAAGGTGTGATTACTCGGGAACGGCTCGTAGGATTTTTAGTGTATTTTCCAGGAAAAATCAGCAACGCTTTTTTTTGGCCAATTTGGAGAAGGTGTGATTACTCGGGAACGGCTCGTAGGTTTTTTAGTGTTTTTTCCAGAAAAAATCAGCAACGCTTTTTTTTGGCCAATTTGGAGAAGGTGTGATTACTCGGGAACGGCTCGTAGGATTTTTAGTGTATTTTCCAGGAAAAATCAGCAACGCTTTTTTTTGGCCAATTTGGAGAAGATGGGATTACTCGGGAACGGCACGTAGGATTTTTGATGTTTTTTCCAGGAAAAATCAGCAACGCTTTTTTTTGGCCAATTTGGAGAAGATGGGATTACTCGGGAACGGCTCGTAGGTTTTTTAGTGTATTTTCCAGGAAAAATCAGCAACGCTTTTTTTTGGCCAATTTGGAGAAGGTGTGATTACTCGGGAACGGCTCGTAAGATTTTTAGTGTATTTTCCAGGAAAAATCAACAACGCTTTTTTTTGCCAATTTGGAGAAGGTGTGATTACTCGGGAACGGCTCGTAGGTTTTTTAGTGTATTTTCCAGGAAAAATCAGCAACACTTTTTTTGGCCAATTTGGAGAAGGTGTGATTACTCGGGAACGGCTCGTAAGATTTTTAGTGTATTTTCCAGGAAAAATCAACAACGCTTTTTTTTGCCAATTTGGAGAAGGTGTGATTACTCGGGAACGGCTCGTAGGATTTTTAGTGTATTTTCCAGGAAAAATCAGCAACGCTTTTTTTGGCCAATTTGGAGAAGGTGTGATTACTCGGGAACGGCTCGTAGGATTTTAAGTGTAATTTCCAGGAAAAATCAGCAACGCTTTTTTTTGGCCAATTTGGAGAAGGTGTGATTACTCGGGAACGGCTCGTAGGATTTTTAATATATTTTCCAGGAAAAATCAGCAACACTTTTTTTGGCCAATTTGGAGAAGGTGTGATTACTCGGGAACGGCTCGTAAGATTTTTAGTGTATTTTCCAGGAAAAATCAACAACGCTTTTTTTTGCCAATTTGGAGAAGGTGTGATTACTCGGGAACGGCTCGTAGGATTTTTGATGTTTTTTCCAGGAAAAATCAGCAATGCTTTTTTTGGCCAATTTGGAGAAGGTGTGATTACTCGGGAACGGCTCGTAAGATTTTTAGTGTATTTTCCAGGAAAAATCAGCAACGCTTTTTTTGGCCAATTTGGAGAAGGTGTAATTACTCAAGAAAGGCTCGTAGGATTTTTAATATATTTTCCAGGAAAAATCAGCAACACTTTTTTTGGCCAATTTGGAGAAGGTGTGATTACTCGGGAACGGCTCGTAAGATTTTTAGTGTATTTTCCAGGAAAAATCAACAACGCTTTTTTTTGCCAATTTGGAGAAGGTGTGATTACTCGGGAACGGCTCGTAGGTTTTTTAGTGTATTTTCCAGGAAAAATCAGCAACGTTTTTTTTGGCCAATTTGGAGAAGGTGTGATTACTCGGGAACGGCTCGTAGCTTTTTTAGTGTATTTTCCAGGAAAAATCAGCAACGCTTTTTTTTGGCCAATTTGGAGAAGGTGTGATTACTCGGGAACGGCTCGTAAGATTTTTAGTGTATTTTCCAGGAAAAATCAGCAAGGTTTTTTTTTGGCCAATTTGGAGAAGGTGTGATTACTCGGGAACGGCTCGTAGGATTTTTAGTGTATTTTCCAGGAAAAATCAACAACGCTTTTTTTTGCCAATTTGGAGAAGGTGTGATTACTCGGGAACGGCTGGTAGGATTTTTAGTGTATTTTCCAGGAAAAATCAACAACGCTTTTTTTGGCCAATTTGGAGAAGGTGTGATTACTCGGGAACGGCTCGTAAGATTTTTGATGTTTTTTCCAGGAAAAATCAGCAACGCTTTTTTTGGCCAATTTGGAGAAGGTGTGATTACTCGGGAACGGCTCGTAGGATTTTTAGTGTATTTTCCAGGAAAAATCAGCAACGCTTTTTTTGGCCAATTTGGAGAAGGTGTGATTACTCAGGAACGGCTCGTAGGATTTTTAGTGTATTTTCCAGGAAAAATCAGCAACGCTTTTTTTGGCCAATTTGGAGAAGATGGGATTACTCGGGAACGGCTCATAAAATTTTTAATATATTTTCCAGGAAAAATCAGCAACACTTTTTTTGGCCAATTTGGAGAAGGTGTGATTACTCGGGAACGGCTCGTAAGATTTTTAGTGTATTTTCCAGGAAAAATCAGCAACGCTTTTTTTTGGCCAATTTGGAGAAGGTGTGATTACTCGGGAACGGCTCGTAAGATTTTTAGTGTATTTTCCAGGACAAATCAGCAACGCTTTTTTTTGCCAATTTGGAGAAAGTGTGATTACTCCGGAACGGCTCGTAAGATTTTTAGTGTATTTTCCAGGAAAAATGTGCAACGCTTTTTTTTGCCAATTTGGAGAAGGTGTGATTACTCGGGAACGGCTCGTAGGATTTTAAGTGTATTTTCCAGGAAAAATTAGCAACGCTTTTTTTTGCCAATTTGGAGAAGGTGTGATTACTCGGGAACTGCTCGTAGGATTTTTAGTGTATTTTCCAGGAAAAATCAGCAACGCTTTTTTTTTCTAATTTGGAGAAGGTGTGATTACTCGGGAACGGCTCGTAGGATTTTAAGTGTAATTTCCAGGAAAAATCAACAACGCTTTTTTTGGCCAATTTGGAGAAGGTGTGATTACTCGAAAACGGCTCGTAAGATTTTTAGTGTATTTTCCAGGAAAAATCAGCAACGCTTTTTTTGGCCAATTTGGAGAAGATGGGATTACTCGGGAACGGCTCATAAAATTTTTAATATATTTTCCAGGAAAAATCAGCAACACTTTTTTTGGCCAATTTGGAGAAGGTGTGATTACTCGGGAACGGCTCGTAAGATTTTTAGTGTATTTTCCAGGAAAAATCAACAACGCTTTTTTTTGCCAATTTGGAGAAGGTGTGATTACTCGGGAACGGCTCGTAGGATTTTTAGTGTATTTTCCAGGAAAAATCAGCAACGCTTTTTTTGGCCAATTTGGAGAAGGTGTGATTACTCGGGAACGGCTCGTAGGATTTTAAGTGTAATTTCCAGGAAAAATCAGCAACGCTTTTTTTTGGCCAATTTGGAGAAGGTGTGATTACTCGGGAACGGCTCGTAGGATTTTTAATATATTTTCCAGGAAAAATCAGCAACACTTTTTTTGGCCAATTTGGAGAAGGTGTGATTACTCGGGAACGGCTCGTAAGATTTTTAGTGTATTTTCCAGGAAAAATCAACAACGCTTTTTTTTGCCAATTTGGAGAAGGTGTGATTACTCGGGAACGGCTCGTAGGATTTTTGATGTTTTTTCCAGGAAAAATCAGAAATGCTTTTTTTGGCCAATTTGGAGAAGGTGTGATTACTCGGGAACGGCTCGTAAGATTTTTAGTGTATTTTCCAGGAAAAATCAGCAACGCTTTTTTTGGCCAATTTGGAGAAGGTGTGATTACTCAAGAACGGCTCGTAGGATTTTTAATATATTTTCCAGGAAAAATCAGCAACACTTTTTTTGGCCAATTTGGAGAAGGTGTGATTACTCGGGAACGGCTCGTAAGATTTTTAGTGTATTTTCCAGGAAAAATCAACAACGCTTTTTTTTGCCAATTTGGAGAAGGTGTGATTACTCGGGAACGGCTCGTAGGTTTTTTAGTGTATTTTCCAGGAAAAATCAGCAACGTTTTTTTTGGCCAATTTGGAGAAGGTGTGATTACTCGGGAACGGCTCGTAGCTTTTTTAGTGTATTTTCCAGGAAAAATCAGCAACGCTTTTTTTTGGCCAATTTGGAGAAGGTGTGATTACTCGGGAACGGCTCGTAAGATTTTTAGTGTATTTTGCAGGAAAAATCAGCAAGGTTTTTTTTGGCCAATTTGGAGAAGGTGTGATTACTCGGGAACGGCTCGTAGGATTTTTAGTGTATTTTCCAGGAAAAATCAGCAACGCTTTTTTTTGGCCAATTTGGAGAAGGTGTGATTACTCGGGAACGGCTCGTAGGTTTTTTAGTGTTTTTTCCAGAAAAAATTAGCAACGCTTTTTTTGGCCAATTTGGAGAAGGTGTGATTACTCGGGAACGGCTCGTAAGATTTTTAGTGTATTTTCCAGGAAAAATCAACAACGCTTTTTTTTGCCAATTTGGAGAAGATGGGATTACTCGGGAACGGCTCGTAAGATTTTTGATGTTTTTTCCAGGAAAAATCAGCAACGCTTTTTTTTGGCCAATTTGGAGAAGGTGTGATTACTCGGGAACGGCTCGTAGGATTTTTAGTGTATTTTCCAGGAAAAATCAGCAACGCTTTTTTTTGGCCATTTGGAGAAGATGGGATTACTCGGGAACGGCTCGTAGGATTTTTGATGTTTTTTCCAGGAAAAATCAGCAACGCTTTTTTTTGGCCAATTTGGAGAAGATGGGATTACTCGGGAACGGCTCGTAGGTTTTTTAGTGTATTTTCCAGGAAAAATCAGCAACGCTTTTTTTTGGCCAATTTGGAGAAGGTGTGATTACTCGGGAACGGCTCGTAAGATTTTTAGTGTATTTTCCAGGAAAAATCAACAACGCTTTTTTTTGCCAATTTGGAGAAGGTGTGATTACTCGGGAACGGCTCGTAGGTTTTTTAGTGTATTTTCCAGGAAAAATCAGCAACGCTTTTTTTTGGCCAATTTGGAGAAGGTGTGATTACTCGGGAACGGCTCGTAGGTTTTTTAGTGTATTTTCCAGGAAAAATCAGCAACGCTTTTTTTTGGCCAATTTGGAGAAGGTGTGATTACTCGGGAACGGCTCGTAAGATTTTTAGTGTATTTTCCAGGAAAAATCAGCAAGGTTTTTTTTTGGCCAATTTGGAGAAGGTGTGATTACTCGGGAACGGCTCGTAGGATTTTTAGTGTATTTTCCAGGAAAAATCAGCAACGCTTTTTTTTGGCCAATTTGGAGAAGGTGTGATTACTCGGGAACGGCTCGTAGGTTTTTTAGTGTTTTTTCCAGGAAAAATCAGCAACGCTTTTTTTGGCCAATTTGGAGAAGGTGTGATTACTCGGGAACGGCTCGTAAGATTTTTAGTGTATTTTCCAGGAAAAATCAACAACGCTTTTTTTGGCCAATTTGGAGAAGATGGGATTACTCGGGAACGGCTCGTAAGATTTTTAGTGTATTTTCCAGGAAAAATCAGCAACGCTTTTTTTGGCCAATTTGGAGAAGGTGTGATTACTCGGGAACGGCTCGTAGGATTTTTAGTGTATTTTCCAGGAAAAATCAGCAACGCTTTTTTTGGCCAATTTGGAGAAGGTGTGATTACTCGGGAACGGCTCGTAGGATTTTTAGTGTATTTTCCAGGAAAAATCAGCAACGCTTTTTTTTGGCCAATTTGGAGAAGGTGTGATTACTCGGGAACGGCTCGTAGGATTTTTAGTGTATTTTCCAGGAAAAATCAGCAACGCTTTTTTTTTGCTAATTTGGAGAAGATGGGATTACTCGGGAACGGCTCGTAGGTTTTTTAGTGTATTTTCCAGGAAAAATCAGCAACGCTTTTTTTTGGCCAATTTGGAGAAGATGGGATTACTCGGGAACGGCTCGTAGGATTTTTAGTGTATTTTCCAGGAAAAATGTGCAACGCTTTTTTTGTCCAATTTGGAGAAGGTGTGATTACTCCGGAACGGCTCGTAGGATTTTTAGTGTATTTTCCAGGAAAAATCAACAACGCTTTTTTTGGCCAATTTGGAGAAGTTGGGATTACTCGGGAACGGCTCGTAGGTTTTTTAGTGTATTTTCCAGGAAAAATCAGCAACGCTTTTTTTTGGCCAATTTGGAGAAGATGGGATTACTCGGGAACGGCTCGTAGGATTTTAAGTGTATTTTCCAGGAAAAATCAACAACGCTTTTTTTGGCCAATTTGGAGAAGCTGTGATTACTCGGGAACGGCTCGTAGGATTTTTAGTGTATTTTCCAGGAAAAATCAGCAACGCTTTTTTTTGCCAATTTGGAGAAGGTGTGATTACTCGGGAACTGCTCGTAGGATTTTTAGTGTATTTTCCAGGAAAAATCAGCAACGCTTTTTTTTGGCCAATTTGGAGAAGGTGTGATTACTCGGGAACGGCTCGTAGGATTTTTAGTGTAATTTCCAGGAAAAATCAACAACGCTTTTTTTTGGCCAATTTGGAGAAGCTGTGATTACTCGGGAACGGCTCGTAGGATTTTTAGTGTATTTTCCAGGAAAAATGTGCAACGCTTTTTGTGGCCAATTTGGAGAAGATGGGATTACTCGGGAACGGCTCGTAAGATTTTTGATGTTTTTTCCAGGAAAAATCAGCAACGCTTTTTTTTCTAATTTGGAGAAGGTGTGATTACTCGGGAACGGCTCGTAGGATTTTTAGTGTATTTTCCAGGAAAAATCAGCAACGCTTTTTTTGGCCAATTTGGAGAAGGTGTGATTACTCGAGAACTGCTCGTAGGTTTTTTAGTGTATTTTCCAGGAAAAATCAGCAACGCTTTTTTTTCTAATTTGGAGAAGGTGTGATTACTCGGGAACGGCTCGTAAGATTTTTGATGTTTTTTCCAGGAAAAATCAGCAACGCGTTTTTTGGCCAATTTGGAGAAGGTGTGATTACTCGGGAACGGCTCGTAGGATTTTTAGTGTATTTTCCAGGAAAAATCAGCAACGCTTTTTTTTGGCCAATTTGGAGAAGGTGTGATTACTCGGGAACGGCTCGTAAGATTTTTAGTGTATTTTCCAGGAAAAATCAGCAACGCTTTTTTTGGCCAATATGGAGAAGGTGTGATTACTCGGGAACGGCTCGTAGGTTTTTTAGTGTATTTTCCAGGAAAAATCAGCAACGCTTTTTTTTTGGCCAATTTGGAGAAGGTGTGATTACTCGGGAACGGCTCGTAAGATTTTTGATGTATTTTCCAGGAAAAATCAGCAACGCTTTTTTTTCTAATTTGGAGAAGATGGGATTACTCGGGAACGGCTCGTAGGATTTTAAGTGTAATTTCCAGGAAAAATCAGCAACGCTTTTTTTTGGCCAATTTGGAGAAGGTGTGATTACTCGGGAACGGCTCGTAGGATTTTTGATGTTTTTTCCAGGAAAAATCAACAACGCTTTTTTTTCTAATTTGGAGAAGGTGTGATTACTCGGGAACGGCTCGTAAGATTTTTAGTGTTTTTTCCAGGAAAAATCAGCAACGCTTTTTTTGGCCAATTTGGAGATGGTGTGATTACTCGGGAACGGCTCGTAGGATTTTTAGTGTATTTTCCAGGAAAAATCAGCAAGGTTTTTTTTTGGCCAATTTGGAGAAGGTGTGATTACTCGGGAACGGCTCGTAGGATTTTTGATGTATTTTCCAGGAAAAATCAGCAACGCTTTTTTTTGGCCAATTTGGAGAAGGTGTGATTACTCGGGAACGGCTCGTAGGATTTTTAGTGTATTTTCCAGGAAAAATCAGCAACGCTTTTTTTTCTAATTTGGAGAAGGTGTGATTACTCGGGAACGGCTCGTAAGATTTTTGATGTATTTTTCCAGGAAAAATCAGCAACGCTTTTTTTGGCCAATTTGGAGATGGTGTGATTACTCGGGAACGGCTCGTAAGATTTTTGATGTTTTTTCCAGGAAAAATCAGCAACGCTTTTTTTTTTGCCAATTTGGAGAAGATGGGATTACTCGGGAACGGCTCGTAAGATTTTTAGTGTATTTTCCAGGAAAAATCAGCAACGCTTTTTTTTTGGCCAATTTGGAGAAGGTGTGATTACTCGGGAACGGCTCGTAAGATTTTTGATGTATTTTCCAGGAAAAATCAGCAACGCTTTTTTTTCTAATTTGGAGAAGATGGGATTACTCGGGAACGGCTCGTAGGATTTTAAGTGTAATTTCCAGGAAAAATCAGCAACGCTTTTTTTTTGGCCAATTTGGAGAAGGTGTGATTACTCGGGAACGGCTCGTAGGATTTTTGATGTTTTTTCCAGGAAAAATCAACAACGCTTTTTTTTCTAATTTGGAGAAGGTGTGATTACTCGAAAACGGCTCGTAAGATTTTTAGTGTATTTTCCAGGAAAAATCAGCAACGCTTTTTTTGGCCAATTTGGAGAAGATGGGATTACTCGGGAACGGCTCATAAAATTTTTAATATATTTTCCAGGAAAAATCAGCAACACTTTTTTTGGCAAATTTGGAGAAGGTGTGATTACTCGGGAACGGCTCGTAAGATTTTTAGTGTATTTTCCAGGAAAAATCAACAACGCTTTTTTTTGCCAATTTGGAGAAGGTGTGATTACTCGGGAACGGCTCGTAGGATTTTTAGTGTATTTTCCAGGAAAAATCAGCAACGCTTTTTTTGGCCAATTTGGAGAAGGTGTGATTACTCGGGAACGGCTCGTAGGATTTTAAGTGTAATTTCCAGGAAAAATCAGCAACGCTTTTTTTTGGCCAATTTGGAGAAGGTGTGATTACTCGGGAACGGCTCGTAGGATTTTTAATATATTTTCCAGGAAAAATCAGCAACACTTTTTTTGGCCAATTTGGAGAAGGTGTGATTACTCGGGAACGGCTCGTAAGATTTTTAGTGTATTTTCCAGGAAAAATCAACAACGCTTTTTTTTTGCCAATTTGGAGAAGGTGTGATTACTCGGGAACGGCTCGTAGGATTTTTGATGTTTTTTCCAGGAAAAATCAGCAATGCTTTTTTTGGCCAATTTGGAGAAGGTGTGATTACTCGGGAACGGCTCGTAAGATTTTTAGTGTATTTTCCAGGAAAAATCAGCAACGCTTTTTTTGGCCAATTTGGAGAAGGTGTGATTACTCAAGAACGGCTCGTAGGATTTTTAATATATTTTCCAGGAAAAATCAGCAACACTTTTTTTGGCCAATTTGGAGAAGGTGTGATTACTCGGGAACGGCTCGTAAGATTTTTAGTGTATTTTCCAGGAAAAATCAACAACGCTTTTTTTTGCCAATTTGGAGAAGGTGTGATTACTCGGGAACGGCTCGTAGGTTTTTTAGTGTATTTTCCAGGAAAAATCAGCAACGTTTTTTTTGGCCAATTTGGAGAAGGTGTGATTACTCGGGAACGGCTCGTAGCTTTTTTAGTGTATTTTCCAGGAAAAATCAGCAACGCTTTTTTTTGGCCAATTTGGAGAAGGTGTGATTACTCGGGAACGGCTCGTAAGATTTTTAGTGTATTTTCCAGGAAAAATCAGCAAGGTTTTTTTTTGGCCAATTTGGAGAAGGTGTGATTACTCGGGAACGGCTCGTAGGATTTTTAGTGTATTTTCCAGGAAAAATCAGCAACGCTTTTTTTTGGCCAATTTGGAGAAGGTGTGATTACTCGGGAACGGCTCGTAGGTTTTTTAGTGTTTTTTCCAGAAAAAATCAGCAACGCTTTTTTTGGCCAATTTGGAGAAGGTGTGATTACTCGGGAACGGCTCGTAAGATTTTTAGTGTATTTTCCAGGAAAAATCAACAACGCTTTTTTTTGCCAATTTGGAGAAGATGGGATTACTCGGGAACGGCTCGTAAGATTTTTGATGTTTTTTCCAGGAAAAATCAGCAACGCTTTTTTTTGGCCAATTTGGAGAAGGTGTGATTACTCGGGAACGGCTCGTAGGATTTTTAGTGTATTTTCCAGGAAAAATCAGCAACGCTTTTTTTTGGCCAATTTGGAGAAGATGGGATGAGAAGGTGTGATTACTCGGGAACGGCTCATAAGATTTTTAGTGTATTTTCCAGGAAAAATCAGCAAGGTTTTTTTTTGCCAATTTGGAGAAGGTGTGATTACTCGGGAACGGCTCGTAGGATTTTTAGTGTATTTTCCAGGAAAAATCAACAACGCTTTTTTGGCCAATTTGGAGAAGGTGTGATTACTCGGGAACGGCTCGTAGGATTTTTAGTGTATTTTCCAGGAAAAATCAGCAACGCTTTTTTTGGCCAATTTGGAGAAGATGGGATTACTCGGGAACGGCTCGTAGGATTTTTAGTGTATATTCCAGGAAAAATCAGCAACGCTTTTTTTGGCCAATTTGGAGAAGGTGTGATTACTCGGGAACGGCTCGTAGGTTTTTTAGTGTATTTTCCAGGAAAAATCAGCAACGCTTTTTTTGGCCAATTTGGATAAGGTGTGATTACTCGGGAACGGCTCGTAGGATTTTTAGTGTATTTTCCAGGAAAAATCAGCAACGCTTTTTTTGGCCAATTTGGAGAAGGTGTGATTACTCGGGAACGGCTCATAAGATTTTTAGTGTATTTTCCAGGAAAAATCAGCAACACTTTTTTGGCCAATTTGGAGAAGGTGTGATTACTCGGGAACGGCTCGTAGGTTTTTTAGTGTATTTTCCAGGAAAAATCAACAACGCTTTTTTTGGCCAATTTGGAGAAGGTGTGATTACTCGGGAACGGCTCGTAAGATTTTTGATGTTTTTTCCAGGAAAAATCAGCAACGCTTTTTTTGGCCAATTTGGAGAAGGTGTGATTACTCGGGAACGGCTCGTAGGATTTTTAGTGTATTTTCCAGGAAAAATCAACAACGCTTTTTTTTGCCAATTTGGAGAAGGTGTGATTACTCGGGAACGGCTCGTAGGTTTTTTAGTGTATTTTCCAGGAAAAATCAACAACGCTTTTTTTTGCCAATTTGGAGAAGGTGTGATTACTCGGGAACGGCTCGTAGGATTTTTAGTGTAATTTCCAGGAAAAATCAGCAACGCTTTTTTTTGCCAATTTGGAGAAGGTGTGATTACTCGGGAACGGCTCATAAAATTTTTAATATATTTTCCAGGAAAAATCAGCAAGGTTTTTTTTTGCCAATTTGGAGAAGGTGTGATTACTCGGGAACGGCTCGTAGGTTTTTTAGTGTATTTTCCAGGAAAAATCAGCAAGGTTTTTTTTTGGCCAATTTGGAGAAGGTGTGATTACTCGGGAACGGCTCGTAGGTTTTTTAGTGTATTTTTCAGGAAAAATCAGCAACGCTTTTTTTTGGCCAATTTGGAGAAGGTGTGATTACTCGGGAACGGCTCGTAGGATTTTTAGTGTATTTTCCAGGAAAAATCAACAACGCTTTTTTTTGCCAATTTGGAGAAGATGGGATTACTCGGGAATGGCTCGTAAGATTTTTAGTGTATTTTCCAGGAAAAATCAGCAACGCTTTTTTTCTAATTTGGAGAAGGTGTGATTACTCGGGAACGGCTCGTAGGATTTTAAGTGTAATTTCCAGGAAAAATCAGCAACGTTTTTTTTTGGCCAATTTGGAGAAGATGGTATTACTCGGGAACGGCTCGTAAGATTTTTAGTGTATTTTCCAGGAAAAATCAACAACGCTTTTTTTGGCCAATTCGGAGAAGATGGGATTACTCGGGAACGGCTCGTAGGTTTTTTAGTGTATTTTTCAGGAAAAATCAACAACGCTTTTTTTTGCCAATTTGGAGAAGGTGTGATTACTCGGGAACTGCTCGTAGGATTTTTAGTGTATTTTGCAGGAAAAATCAGCAACGCTTTTTTTTCTAATTTGGAGAAGGTGTGATTACTCGGGAACGGCTCGTAGGATTTTAAGTGTAATTTCCAGGAAAAATCAGCAACGCTTTTTTTTCTAATTTGGAGAAGGTGTAATTACTCGGGAACGGCTCGTAAGATTTTTGATGTTTTTTCCAGGAAAAATCAGCAACGCTTTTTTTGGCCAATTTGGAGAAGGTGTGATTACTCGGGAACGGCTCGTAAGATTTTTAGTGTATTTTCCAGGAAAAATAAACAACGCTTTTTTTGGCCACTTTGGAGAAGGTGTGATTACTCGGGAACGGCTCGTAAGATTTTTGGTGTTTTTTCCAGGAAAAATCAGCAACGCTTTTTTTGGCCAATTTGGAGAAGGTGTGATTACTCGGGAACGGCTCGTAGGTTTTTTAGTGTATTTTCCAGGAAAAATCAGCAACGCTTTTTTTGGCCAATTTGGAGAAGGTGTGATTACTCGGGAACGGCTCGTAGGATTTTTAGTGTATTTTCCAGGAAAAATCAGCAACGCTTTTTTTTGGCCAATTTGGAGAAGATGGGATTACTCGGGAACGGCTCGTAAGATTTTTGATGTTTTTTCCAGGAAAAATCAGCAACGCTTTTCTTGGCCAATTTGGAGAAGGTGTGATTACTCGGGAACGGCTCGTAGGATTTTTAGTGTATTTTCCAGGAAAAATCAGCAACGCTTTTTTTTGCCAATTTGGAGAAGGTGTGATTACTCGGGAACGGCCGTAAGATTTTTGATGTTTTTTCCAGGAAAAATCAGCAACGCTTTTTTTGGCCAATTTGGAGAAGGTGTGATTACTCGGGAACTGCTCGTAGGATTTTTAGTGTATTTTCCAGGAAAAATCAGCAACGCTTTTTTTGGCCAATTTGGAGAAGATGGGATTACTCGGGAACGGCTCGTAGGTTTTTTAGTGTATTTTCCAGGAAAAATCAGCAACGCTTTTTTTTCTAATTTGGAGAAGATGGGATTACTCGGGAACTGCTCGTAGGATTTTTAGTGTATTTTCCAGGAAAAATCAACAACGCTTTTTTTGGCCAATTTGGAGAAGGTGTGATTACTCGGAAACGGCTCGTAAGATTTTTAGTGTATTTTCCAGGAAAAATCAGCAACGCTTTTTTTGGCCAATTTGGAGAAGGTGTGATTACTCGGGAACGGCTCGTAGGATTTTTAGTGTATTTTTCAGGAAAAATCAGCAACGCTTCTTTTTGGCCAATTTGGAGAAGATGGGATTACTCGGGAACGGCTCGTAGGTTTTTTAGTGTATTTTCCAGGAAAAATCAGCAACGCTTTTTTTGGCCAATTTGGAGAAGGTGTGATTACTCGGGAACGGCTCGTAGGTTTTTTAGTGTATTTTCCAGGAAAAATGTGCAACGCTTTTTTTTGGCCAATTTGGAGAAGGTGTGATTACTCGGGAACGGCTCGTAAGATTTTTGATGTTTTTTCCAGGAAAAATCAGCAACGCTTTTTTTGGCCAATTTGGAGAAGGTGTGATTACTCGGGAACGGCTCGTAGGATTTTTAGTGTATTTTCCAGGAAAAATCAGCAACGCTTTTTTTGGCCAATTTGGAGAAGGTGTGATTACTCGGGAACTGCTCGTAGGATTTTTAGTGTATTTTCCAGGAAAAATCAGCAACGCTTTTTTTGGCCAATTTGGAGAAGGTGTGATTACTCGGGAACGGCTCGTAAGATTTTTGATGTTTTTTCCAGGAAAAATCAGCAACGCTTTTTTTGGCCAATTTGGAGAAGGTGTGATTACTCGGGAACGGCTCGTAAGATTTTTGATGTTTTTTCCAGGAAAAATCAGCAACGCTTTTTTTTCTAATTTGGAGAAGGTGTGATTACTCGGGAACGGCTCGTAAGATTTTTAGTGTATTTTCCAGGAAAAATCAGCAACGCTTTTTTTTCTAATTTGGAGAAGATGGGATTACTCGGGAACGGCTCGTAGGTTTTTTAGTGTATTTGCCAGGAAAAATCAGCAACGCTTTTTTTTGGCCAATTTGGAGAAGGTGTGATTACTCGGGAACGGCTCGTAAGATTTTTAGTGTATTTTCCAGGAAAAATCAGCAACGCTTTTTTTTGGCCAATTTGGAGAAGGTGTGATTACTCGGGAACGGCTCGTAAGATTTTTAGTGTATTTTCCAGGAAAAATCAGCAACGCTTTTTTTTGGCCAATTCGGAGAAGGTGTGATTACTCGGGAACGGCTCGTAGGATTTTTAGTGTAATTTCCAGGAAAAATCAGCAAGGTTTTTTTTTGGCCAATTTGGAGAAGGTGTGATTACTCGGGAACGGCTCGTAGGATTTTTAGTGTATTTTCCAGGAAAAATCAACAACGCTTTTTTTGGCCAATTTGGAGAAGGTGTGATTACTCGGGAACGGCTCGTAAGATTTTCAGTGTATTTTCCAGGAAAAACCAGCAACGCTGTTTTTGGCCAATTTGGAGAAGGTGTGATTACTCGGGAACGGCTCGTAGGATTTTTAGTGTATTTTCCAGGAAAAATCAGCAAGGTTTTTTTTTGGCCAATTTGGAGAAGGTGTGATTACTCGGGAACGGCTCGTAGGATTTTTGATGTTTTTTCCAGGAAAAATCAGCAACGCTTTTTTTGGCCAATTTGGAGAAGGTGTGATTACTCTGGAACTGCTCGTAGGATTTTTAGTGTATTTTCCAGGAAAAATCAGCAACGCTTTTTTTGGCCAATTTGGAGAAGGTGTGATTACTCGGGAACGGCTCGTAGGATTTTTAGTGTATTTTCCAGGAAAAATCAACAACGCTTTTTTTGGCCAATTTGGAGAAGGTGTGATTACTCGGGAACGGCTCGTAAGATTTTTGATGTTTTTTCCAGGAAAAATCAGCAACGCTTTTTTTGGCCAATTTGGAGAAGGTGTGATTACTCGGGAACGGCTCGTAGGATTTTTAGTGTATTTTCCAGGAAAAATCAACAACGCTTTTTTTTGCCAATTTGGAGAAGGTGTGATTACTCGGGAACGGCTCGTAGGTTTTTTAGTGTATTTTCCAGGAAAAATCAACAACGCTTTTTTTTGCCAATTTGGAGAAGGTGTGATTACTCGGGAACGGCTCGTAGGATTTTTAGTGTAATTTCCAGGAAAAATCAGCAACGCTTTTTTTTGCCAATTTGGAGAAGGTGTGATTACTCGGGAACGGCTCATAAAATTTTTAATATATTTTCCAGGAAAAATCAGCAAGGTTTTTTTTTGCCAATTTGGAGAAGGTGTGATTACTCGGGAACGGCTCGTAGGTTTTTTAGTGTATTTTCCAGGAAAAATCAGCAAGGTTTTTTTTTGGCCAATTTGGAGAAGGTGTGATTACTCGGGAACGGCTCGTAGGTTTTTTAGTGTATTTTTCAGGAAAAATCAGCAACGCTTTTTTTTGGCCAATTTGGAGAAGGTGTGATTACTCGGGAACGGCTCGTAGGATTTTTAGTGTATTTTCCAGGAAAAATCAACAACGCTTTTTTTTGCCAATTTGGAGAAGATGGGATTACTCGGGAATGGCTCGTAAGATTTTTAGTGTATTTTCCAGGAAAAATCAGCAACGCTTTTTTTTCTAATTTGGAGAAGGTGTGATTACTCGGGAACGGCTCGTAGGATTTTAAGTGTAATTTCCAGGAAAAATCAGCAACGTTTTTTTTTGGCCAATTTGGAGAAGATGGTATTACTCGGGAACGGCTCGTAAGATTTTTAGTGTATTTTCCAGGAAAAATCAACAACGCTTTTTTTGGCCAATTCGGAGAAGATGGGATTACTCGGGAACGGCTCGTAGGTTTTTTAGTGTATTTTTCAGGAAAAATCAACAACGCTTTTTTTTGCCAATTTGGAGAAGGTGTGATTACTCGGGAACTGCTCGTAGGATTTTTAGTGTATTTTCCAGGAAAAATCAGCAACGCTTTTTTTTCTAATTTGGAGAAGGTGTGATTACTCGGGAACGGCTCGTAGGATTTTAAGTGTAATTTCCAGGAAAAATCAGCAACGCTTTTTTTTCTAATTTGGAGAAGGTGTGATTACTCGGGAACGGCTCGTAAGATTTTTGATGTTTTTTCCAGGAAAAATCAGCAACGCTTTTTTTGGCCAATTTGGAGAAGGTGTGATTACTCGGGAACGGCTCGTAAGATTTTTAGTGTATTTTCCAGGAAAAATAAACAACGCTTTTCTTGGCCAATTTGGAGAAGGTGTGATTACTCGGGAACGGCTCGTAAGATTTTTGGTGTTTTTTCCAGGAAAAATCAGCAACGCTTTTTTTGGCCAATTTGGAGAAGGTGTGATTACTCGGGAACGGCTCGTAGGATTTTTAGTGTATTTTTCAGGAAAAATCAGCAACGCTTTTTTTTGGCCAATTTGGAGAAGATGGGATTACTCGGGAACGGCTCGTAGGTTTTTTAGTGTATTTTCCAGGAAAAATCAGCAACGCTTTTTTTGGCCAATTTGGAGAAGGTGTGATTACTCGGGAACGGCTCGTAGGATTTTTAGTGTATTTTCCAGGAAAAATCAGCAACGCTTTTTTTTGGCCAATTTGGAGAAGGTGTGATTACTCGGGAACTGCTCGTAGGATTTTTAGTGTATTTTCCAGGAAAAATCAGCAACGCTTTTTTTGGCCAATTTGGAGAAGGTGTGATTACTCGGGAACGGCTCGTAAGATTTTTGATGTTTTTTCCAGGAAAAATCAACAACGCTTTTTTTTTGCCAATTTGGAGAAGGTGTGATTACTCGGGAACGGCTCGTAGGATTTTTAGTGTAATTTCCAGGAAAAATCAGCAAGGTTTTTTTTTTGGCCAATTTGGAGAAGGTGTGATTACTCGGGAACGGCTCGTAGGATTTTTAGTGTATTTTCCAGGAAAAATCAACAACGCTTTTTTTGGCCAATTTGGAGAAGGTGTGATTACTCGGGAACGGCTCGTAAGATTTTTAGTGTATTTTCCAGGAAAAATCAGCAACGCTTTTTTTGGCCAATTTGGAGAAGGTGTGATTACTCGGGAACGGCTCGTAGGATTTTTAGTGTATTTTCCAGGAAAAATCAGCAAGGTTTTTTTTTGGCCAATTTGGAGAAGGTGTGATTACTCGGGAACGGCTCGTAGGATTTTTGATGTTTTTTCCAGGAAAAATCAGCAACGCTTTTTTTGGCCAATTTGGAGAAGGTGTGATTACTCTGGAACTGCTCGTAAGATTTTTAGTGTATTTTCCAGGAAAAATCAGCAACGCTTTTTTTGGCCAATTTGGAGAAGGTGTGATTACTCGGGAACGGCTCGTAGGATTTTTAGTGTATTTTCCAGAAAAAATCAGCAACGCTTTTTTTTGGCCAATTTGGAGAAGGTGTGATTACTCGGAAACGGCTCGTAAGATTTTTAGTGTATTTTCCAGGAAAAATCAACAACGCTTTTTTTGGCCATTTGGAGAAGGTGTGATTACTCGGGAACGGCTCGTAAGATTTTTGATGTTTTTTCCAGGAAAAATCAGCAACGCTTTTTTTGGCCAATTTGGAGAAGGTGTGATTACTCGGGAACGGCTCGTAGGATTTTTAGTGTATTTTCCAGGAAAAATCAGCAACGCTTTTTTTTGGCCAATTTGGAGAAGGTGTGATTACTCGGGAACGGCTCGTAGGATTTTTAGTGTATTTTCCAGGAAAAATCAGCAACGCTTTTTTTTGGCCAATTTGGAGAAGATGGGATTACTCGGGAACGGCTCATAAAATTTTTAATATATTTTCCAGGAAAAATCAGCAACGTTTTTTTTGGCCAATTTGGAGAAGGTGTGATTACTCGGGAACGGCTCGTAGGATTTTTAGTGTATTTTCCAGGAAAAATCAGCAAGGTTTTTTTTTGGCCAATTTGGAGAAGGTGTGATTACTCGGGAACGGCTCGTAGGTTTTTTAGTGTATTTTCCAGGAAAAATCAGCAACGCTTTTTTTTGGCCAATTTGGAGAAGGTGTGATTACTCGGAAACGGCTCGTAAGATTTTTAGTGTATTTTCCAGGAAAAATTAGCAACGTTTTTTTTTGGCTAATTTGGAGAAGATGTGATTACTCGGGAACGGCTCGTAAGATTTTTGATGTTTTTTCCAGGAAAAATCAGCAACGCTTTTTTTGGCCAATTTGGAGAAGGTGTGATTACTTGGGAACGGCTCGTAAGATTTTTGATGTTTTTTCCAGGAAAAATGTGCAACGCTTTTTGTGGCCAATTTGGAGAAGGTGTGATTACTCGGGAACTGCTCGTAGGATTTTTAGTGTACTTTCCAGGAAAAATCAACAACGCTTTTTTTGGCCAATTTGGAGAAAGTGTGATTACTCGGGAAGGGCTCGTAGGTTTTTTAGTGTATTTTCCAGGAAAAATCAGCAACGCTTTTTTTTTTACTCGGGAACGGCTCGTAGGATTTTTAGTGTATTTTCCAGGAAAAATCAGCAACGCTTTTTTTTGGCCAATTTGGAGAAGATGGGATTACTCGGGAACGGCTCGTAGGATTTTTGATGTTTTTTCCAGGAAAAATCAGCAACGCTTTTTTTTGGCCAATTTGGAGAAGATGGGATTATTTGGGAACGGCTCGTAGGATTTTTAGTGTATTTTCCAGGAAAAATCAGCAACGCTTTTTTTGGCCAATTTGGAGAAGGTGTGATTACTCGGGAACGGCTCGTAGGATTTTTAGTGTATTTTCCAGGAAAAATCAGCAACGCTTTTTTTTTCTAATTTGGAGAAGGTGTGATTACTCGGGAACGGCTCGTAGGATTTTTAGTGTATTTTCCAGGAAAAATCAGCAACGCTTTTTTTGGCCAATTTGGAGAAGGTGTGATTACTCGGGAACGGCTCGTAGGATTTTTGATGTTTTTTCCAGGAAAAATCAGCAACGCTTTTTTTTTCTAATTTGGAGAAGGTGTGATTACTCGGGAACGGCTCGTAGGATTTTTAGTGTATTTTCCAGGAAAAATCAGCAACGCTTTTTTTGGCCAATTTGGAGAAGATGGGATTACTCGGGAACGGCTCGTAAGATTTTTAGTGTATTTTCCAGGAAAAATCAGCAACGCTTTTTTTGGCCAATTTGGAGAAGATGGGATTACTCGGGAATGGCTCGTAAGATTTTTGATGTTTTTTCCAGGAAAAATCAGCAACGCTTTTTTTGGCCAATTTGGAGAAGGTGTGATTACTCGGGAACGGCTCGTAGGATTTTTAGTGTATTTTCCAGGAAAAATGTGCAACGCTTTTTTTGCTAATTTGGAGAAGATGGGATTACTCCGGAACGGCTCGTAAGATTTTTAATATATTTTCCAGGAAAAATCAGCAACGCTTTTTTTTTTGCTAATTTGGAGAAGGTGTGATTACTCGGGAACGGCTCGTAGGATTTTTGATGTTTTTTCCAGGAAAAATCAGCAACGCTTTTTTTGGCCAATTTGGAGAAGATGGGATTACTCGGGAACGGCTCGTAGGTTTTTTAGTGTATTTTCCAGGAAAAATCAGCAACGCTTTTTTTTGGCCAATTTGGAGAAGATGGGATTACTCGGGAACTGCTCGTAGGATTTTTAGTGTATTTTCCAGGAAAAATCAGCAACGCTTTTTTCTAATTTGGAGAAGGTGTGATTACTCGGGAACGGCTCGTAGGTTTTTTAGTGTATTTTCCAGGAAAAATCAGCAACACTTTTTTTGGCCAATTTGGAGAAGGTGTGATTACTCGGAAACGGCTCATAAAATTTTTAATATATTTTCCAGGAAAAATCAGCAACGCTTTTTTTTGCTAATTTGGAGAAGATGGGATTACTCCGGAACGGCTCGTAAGATTTTTAATATATTTTCCAGGAAAAATCAGCAACGCTTTTTTTTTTGCTAATTTGGAGAAGGTGTGATTACTCGGGAACGGCTCGTAGGATTTTTAGTGTATTTTCCAGGAAAAATCAACAACGCTTTTTTTTGCCAATTTGGAGAAGATGGGATTACTCGGGAACGGCTCGTAGGATTTTTAGTGTATTTTCCAGGAAAAATCAACAACGCTTTTTTTGGCCAATTTGGAGAAGATGGGATTACTTGGGAACTGCTCGTAGGATTTTTAGTGTATTTTCCAGGAAAAATCAACAACGCTTTTTTTTGCCAATTTGGAGAAGGTGTGATTACTCGGGAACGGCTCGTAGGATTTTTAGTGTATTTTCCAGGAAAAATCAGCAACGCTTTTTTTTGGCCAATTTGGAGAAGATGGGATTACTCGGGAACGGCTCGTAGGTTTTTTAGTGTATTTTCCAGGAAAAATCAACAACGCTTTTTTTTGGCCAATTCGGAGAAGGTGTGATTACTCGGGAACGGCTCGTAGGATTTTTAGTGTATTTTCCAGGAAAAATCAACAACGCTTTTTTTTGGCCAATTCGGAGAAGGTGTGATTACTCGGGAACGGCTCGTAGGATTTTTAGTGTATTTTCCAGGAAAAATCAGCAACGCTTTTTTTGGCCAATTTGGAGAAGATGGGATTACTTGGGAACTGCTCGTAGGATTTTTAGTGTATTTTCCAGGAAAAATCAGCAACGCTTTTTTTTTCTAATTTGGAGAAGGTGTGATTACTCGGGAACGGCTCGTAGGATTTTTGATGTTTTTTCCAGGAAAAATCAGCAACGCTTTTTTTGGCCAATTTGGAGAAGATGGGATTACTCGGGAACGGCTCGTAAGATTTTTAGTGTATTTTCCAGGAAAAATCAGCAACGCTTTTTTTTTTCTAATTTGGAGAAGGTGTGATTACTCGGGAACGGCTCGTAGGATTTTTAGAGTATTTTCCAGGAAAAATCAGCAACGCTTTTTTTTTTCTAATTTGGAGAAGGTGTGATTACTCGGGAACGGCTCGTAGGATTTTAAGTGTATTTTCCAGAAAAAATCAGCAACGCTTTTTTTGGCCAATTTGGAGAAGATGGATTACTTGGGAACTGCTCGTAGGATTTTTAGTGTATTTTCCAGGAAAAATCAGCAACGCTTTTTTTGGCCAATTTGGAGAAGGTGTGATTACTCGGGAACGGCTCGTAGGATTTTTGATGTTTTTTCCAGGAAAAATCAGCAACGCTTTTTTTGGCCAATTTGGAGAAGATGGGATTACTCGGGAACGGCTCGTAAGATTTTTAGTGTATTTTCCAGGAAAAATCAGCAACGCTTTTTTTTTCTAATTTGGAGAAGGTGTGATTACTCGGGAACGGCTCGTAGGATTTTTAGTGTATTTTCCAGGAAAAATCAGCAACGCTTTTTTTGGCCAATTTGGAGAAGATGGGATTACTTGGGAACTGCTCGTAGGATTTTTAGTGTATTTTCCAGGAAAAATCAGCAACGCTTTTTTTGGCCAATTTGGAGAAGGTGTGATTACTCGGAAACGGCTCGTAGGATTTTTGATGTTTTTTCCAGGAAAAATCAGCAACGCTTTTTTTGGCCAATTTGGAGAAGATGGGATTACTCGGGAACGGCTCGTAAGATTTTTAGTGTATTTTCCAGGAAAAATCAGCAACGCTTTTTTTTTCTAATTTGGAGAAGGTGTGATTACTCGGGAACGGCTCGTAGGATTTTTAGTGTATTTTCCAGGAAAAATCAGCAACGCTTTTTTTGGCCAATTTGGAGAAGATGGGATTACTTGGGAACTGCTCGTAGGATTTTTAGTGTATTTTCCAGGAAAAATCAACAACGCTTTTTTTTGCCAATTTGGAGAAGGTGTGATTACTCGGGAACGGCTCGTAGGATTTTTAGTGTATTTTCCAGGAAAAATCAGCAACGCTTTTTTTTGGCCAATTTGGAGAAGATGGGATTACTCGGGAACGGCTCGTAGGTTTTTTAGTGTATTTTCCAGGAAAAATCAGCAACGCTTTTTTTCTAATTTGGAGAAGATGGGATTACTCGGAACGGCTCGTAGGATTTTTAGTGTATTTTCCAGGAAAAATCAACAACGCTTTTTTTCTAATTTGGAGAAGATGGGATTACTCGGAAACGGCTCGTAGGTTTTTTAGTGTATTTTCCAGGAAAAATCAGCAACGCTTTTTTTTGCCAATTTGGAGAAAGTGTGATTACTCGGGAACGGCTCGTAAGATTTTTGATGTTTTTTCCAGGAAAAATCAACAACGCTTTTTTTTTGCCAATTTGGAGAAGGTGTGATTACTCGGGAACGGCTCGTAGGTTTTTTAGTGTATTTTCCAGGAAAAATCAACAACGCTTTTTTTGGCCAATTTGGAGAAGGTGTGATTACTCGGGAACGGCTCGTAAGATTTTTGATGTTTTTTCCAGGAAAAATCAGCAACGCTTTTTTTGGCCAATTTGGAGAAGGTGTGATTACTCGGGAACGGCTCGTAGGATTTTTGATGTTTTTTCCAGGAAAAATCAGCAACGCTTTTTTTTGGCCAATTTGGAGAAGATGGGATTACTCGGGAACTGCTCGTAGGATTTTTAGTGTATTTTCCAGGAAAAATCAACAACGCTTTTTTCTAATTTGGAGAAGATGGGATTACTCGGGAACGGCTCGTAGGTTTTTTAGTGTATTTTCCAGGAAAAATCAGCAACGCTTTTTTTGGCCAATTTGGAGAAGGTGTGATTACTCGGGAACGGCTCGTAAGATTTTTAGTGTTTTTTCCAGGAAAAATCAGCAACGCTTTTTTTGGCCAATTTGGAGAAGGTGTGATTACTCGGGAACGGCTCGTAGGTTTTTTAGTGTATTTTCCAGGAAAAATCAGCAACGCTTTTTGTGGCCAATTTGGAGAAGGTGTGATTACTCGGGAACGGCTCGTAGGATTTTTAGTGTGTATTTTCCAGGAAAAATCAGCAACGCTTTTTTTTGCCAATTTGGAGAAGGTGTGATTACTCGGGAACTGCTCGTAGGATTTTTAGTGTATTTTCCAGGAAAAATCAGCAACGCTTTTTTTGGCCAATTTGGAGAAGGTGTGATTACTCGGGAACGGCTCGTAGGATTTTTAGTGTAATTTCCAGGAAAAATCAGCAACGCTTTTTTTGGCCAATTTGGAGAAGGTGTGATTACTCGGGAACGGCTCGTAAGATTTTTGATGTTTTTTCCAGGAAAAATCAGCAACGCTTTTTTTTGGCCAATTTGGAGAAGATGGGATTACTCGGGAACGGCTCGTAAGATTTTAAGTGTATTTTCCAGGAAAAATTAGCAACGCTTTTTTTTGCCAATTTGGAGAAGGTGTGATTACTCGGGAACTGCTCGTAGGATTTTTAGTGTAATTTCCAGGAAAAATCAGCAACGCTTTTTTTTTGGCCAATTTGGAGAAGATGGGATTACTCGGGAACGGCTCGTAGGATTTTTGATGTTTTTTCCAGGAAAAATCAGCAACGCTTTTTTTTCTAATTTGGAGAAGATGGGATTACTCGGGAACGGCTCGTAGGATTTTAGTGTATTTTCCAGGAAAAATCAGCAACGCTTTTTTTTGGCCAATTTGGAGAAGGTGTGATTACTCGGGAACGGCTCTTAAGATTTTAAGTGTATTTTCCAGGAAAAATTAGCAACGCTTTTTTTGGCCAATTTGGAGAAGGTGTGATTACTCGGGAACGGCTCGTAAGATTTTTAGTGTATTTTCCAGGAAAAATCAGCAACGCTTTTTTTGGCCAATTTGGAGAAGGTGTGATTACTCGGGAACGGCTCGTAGGTTTTTTAGTGTATTTTCCAGGAAAAATCAGCAACGCTTTTTTTGGCCAATTTGGAGAAGATGGGATTACTCGGGAACGGCTCGTAGGATTTTTAGTGTATTTTCCAGGAAAAATCAGCAACGCTTTTTTGGCCAATTTGGAGAAGGTGTGATTACTCGGGAACGGCTCGTAGGATTTTTAGTGTATTTTCCAGGAAAAATCAGCAACGCTTTTTTTTTTCTAATTTGGAGAAGGTGTGATTACTCGGGAACGGCTCGTAGGATTTTTAGTGTATTTTCCAGGAAAAATCAGCAACGCTTTTTTTGGCCAATTTGGAGAAGCTGTGATTACTCGGGAACGGCTCGTAGGATTTTTGATGTTTTTTCCAGGAAAAATCAGCAACGCTTTTTTTGGCCAATTTGGAGAAGATGGGATTACTCGGGAACGGCTCGTAAGATTTTTAGTGTATTTTCCAGGAAAAATCAGCAACGCTTTTTTTGGCCAATTTGGAGAAGGTGTGATTACTCGGGAACGGCTCGTAGGATTTTTAGTGTATTTTCCAGGAAAAATCAGCAACGCTTTTTTTTTTCTAATTTGGAGAAGGTGTGATTACTCGGGAACGGCTCGTAGGATTTTTAGTGTATTTTCCAGGAAAAATCAGCAACGCTTTTTTTGGCCAATTTGGAGAAGGTGTGATTACTCGGGAACGGCTCGTAGGATTTTTGATGTTTTTTCCAGGAAAAATCAGCAACGCTTTTTTTGGCCAATTTGGAGAAGATGGGATTACTCGGGAACGGCTCGTAAGATTTTGAGTGTATTTTCCAGGAAAAATCAGCAACGCTTTTTTTGGCCAATTTGGAGAAGATGGGATTACTCGGGAATGGCTCGTAAGATTTTTGATGTTTTTTCCAGGAAAAATCAGCAACGCTTTTTTTGGCCAATTTGGAGAAGGTGTGATTACTCGGGAACGGCTCGTAGGATTTTTAGTGTATTTTCCAGGAAAAATGTGCAACGCTTTTTTTTGCTAATTTGGAGAAGATGGGATTACTCCGGAACGGCTCGTAAGATTTTTAATATATTTTCCAGGAAAAATCAGCAACGCTTTTTTTTGCTAATTTGGAGAAGGTGTGATTACTCGGGAACGGCTCGTAGGATTTTTGATGTTTTTTCCAGGAAAAATCAGCAAAGCTTTTTTTGGCCAATTTGGAGAAGATGGGATTACTCGGGAACGGCTCGTAGGTTTTTTAGTGTATTTTCCAGGAAAAATCAGCAACGCTTTTTTTTTGGCCAATTTGGAGAAGATGGGATTACTCGGGAACTGCTCGTAGGATTTTTAGTGTATTTTCCAGGAAAAATCAGCAACGCTTTTTTTTCTAATTTGGAGAAGGTGTGATTACTCGTGAACGGCTCGTAGGTTTTTTAGTGTATTTTCCAGGAAAAATCAGCAACACTTTTTTTGGCCAATTTGGAGAAGGTGTGATTACTCGGAAACGGCTCATAAAATTTTTAATATATTTTCCAGGAAAAATCAGCAACGCTTTTTTTTGCTAATTTGGAGAAGATGGGATTACTCCGGAACGGCTCGTAAGATTTTTAATATATTTTCCAGCAAAAATCAGCAACGCTTTTTTTTTGCTAATTTGGAGAAGGTGTGATTACTCGGGAACGGCTCGTAGGATTTTTAGTGTATTTTCCAGGAAAAATCAACAACGCTTTTTTTTGCCAATTTGGAGAAGATGGGATTACTCGGGAATGGCTCGTAAGATTTTTAGTGTATTTTCCAGGAAAAATCAGCAACGCTTTTTTTTGGCCAATTCGGAGAAGGTGTGATTACTCGGGAACGGCTCGTAGGATTTTTAGTGTATTTTCCAGGAAAAATCAGCAACGTTTTTTTTGGCCAATTTGGAGAAGATGGGATTACTTGGGAACTGCTCGTAGGATTTTTAGTGTATTTTCCAGGAAAAATCAACAACGCTTTTTTTTGCCAATTTGGAGAAGGTGTGATTACTCGGGAACGGCTCGTAGGATTTTTAGTGTATTTTCCAGGAAAAATCAGCAACGCTTTTTTTTTGGCCAATTTGGAGAAGATGGGATTACTCGGGAACGGCTCGTAGGTTTTTTAGTGTATTTTCCAGGAAAAATCAGCAACGCTTTTTTTTCTAATTTGGAGAAGATGGGATTACTCGGGAACGGCTCGTAGGATTTTTAGTGTATTTTCCAGGAAAAATCAACAACGCTTTTTTTCTAATTTGGAGAAGATGGAATTACTCGGAAACGGCTCGTAGGTTTTTTAGTGTATTTTCCAGGAAAAATCAGCAACGCTTTTTTTTGCCAATTTGGAGAAAGTGTGATTACTCGGGAACGGCTCGTAAGATTTTTGATGTTTTTTCCAGGAAAAATCAACAACGCTTTTTTTTTGCCAATTTGGAGAAGGTGTGATTACTCGGGAACGGCTCGTAGGTTTTTTAGTGTATTTTCCAGGAAAAATCAACAACGCTTTTTTTGGCCAATTTGGAGAAGGTGTGATTACTCGGGAACGGCTCGTAAGATTTTTGATGTTTTTTCCAGGAAAAATCAGCAACGCTTTTTTTGGCCAATTTGGAGAAGGTGTGATTACTCGGGAACGGCTCGTAGGATTTTTGATGTTTTTTCCAGGAAAAATCAGCAACGCTTTTTTTTGGCCAATTTGGAGAAGATGGGATTACTCGGGAACTGCTCGTAGGATTTTTAGTGTATTTTCCAGGAAAAATCAACAACGCTTTTTTTCTAATTTGGAGAAGATGGGATTACTCGGGAACGGCTCGTAGGTTTTTTAGTGTATTTTCCAGGAAAAATCAGCAACGCTTTTTTTGGCCAATTTGGAGAAGGTGTGATTACTCGGGAACGGCTCGTAAGATTTTTAGTGTTTTTTCCAGGAAAAATCAGCAACGCTTTTTTTGGCCAATTTGGAGAAGGTGTGATTACTCGGGAACGGCTCGTAGGTTTTTTAGTGTATTTTCCAGGAAAAATCAGCAACGCTTTTTGTGGCCAATTTGGAGAAGGTGTGATTACTCGGGAACGGCTCGTAGGATTTTTAGTGTATTTTCCAGGAAAAATCAGCAACGCTTTTTTTTTGCCAATTTGGAGAAGGTGTGATTACTCGGGAACTGCTCGTAGGATTTTTAGTGTATTTTCCAGGAAAAATCAGCAACGCTTTTTTTGGCCAATTTGGAGAAGGTGTGATTACTCGGGAACGGCTCGTAGGATTTTTAGTGTAATTTCCAGGAAAAATCAGCAACGCTTTTTTTGGCCAATTTGGAGAAGGTGTGATTACTCGGGAACGGCTCGTAGGTTTTTTAGTGTATTTTCCAGGAAAAATCAACAACGCTTTTTTTGGCCAATTTGGAGAAGGTGTGATTACTCGGGAACGGCTCGTAAGATTTTTGATGTTTTTTCCAGGAAAAATCAGCAACGCTTTTTTTGGCCAATTTGGAGAAGGTGTGATTACTCGGAAACGGCTCATAAAATTTTTAATATATTTTCCAGGAAAAATCAGCAACGTTTTTTTTGCTAATTTGGAGAAGATGGGATTACTCCGGAACGGCTCGTAAGATTTTTAATATATTTTCCAGGAAAAATCAGCAACGCTTTTTTTTTGCTAATTTGGAGAAGGTGTGATTACTCGGGAACGGCTCGTAGGATTTTTAGTGTATTTTCCAGGAAAAATCAACAACGCTTTTTTTTGCCAATTTGGAGAAGATGGGATTACTCGGGAATGGCTCGTAAGATTTTTAGTGTATTTTCCAGGAAAAATCAGCAACGCTTTTTTTTGGCCAATTCGGAGAAGGTGTGATTACTCGGGAACGGCTCGTAGGATTTTTAGTGTATTTTCCAGGAAAAATCAGCAACGTTTTTTTTGGCCAATTTGGAGAAGATGGGATTACTTGGGAACTGCTCGTAGGATTTTTAGTGTATTTTCCAGGAAAAATCAACAACGCTTTTTTTTGCCAATTTGGAGAAGGTGTGATTACTCGGGAACGGCTCGTAGGATTTTTAGTGTATTTTCCAGGAAAAATCAGCAACGCTTTTTTTTGGCCAATTTGGAGAAGATGGGATTACTCGGGAACGGCTCGTAGGTTTTTTAGTGTATTTTCCAGGAAAAATCAGCAACGCTTTTTTTTCTAATTTGGAGAAGATGGGATTACTCGGGAACGGCTCGTAGGATTTTTAGTGTATTTTCCAGGAAAAATCAACAACGCTTTTTTTCTAATTTGGAGAAGATGGAATTACTCGGAAACGGCTCGTAGGTTTTTTAGTGTATTTTCCAGGAAAAATCAGCAACGCTTTTTTTTGCCAATTTGGAGAAAGTGTGATTACTCGGGAACGGCTCGTAAGATTTTTGATGTTTTTTCCAGGAAAAATCAACAACGCTTTTTTTTTGCCAATTTGGAGAAGGTGTGATTACTCGGGAACGGCTCGTAGGTTTTTTAGTGTATTTTCCAGGAAAAATCAACAACGCTTTTTTTGGCCAATTTGGAGAAGGTGTGATTACTCGGGAACGGCTCGTAAGATTTTTGATGTTTTTTCCAGGAAAAATCAGCAACGCTTTTTTTGGCCAATTTGGAGAAGGTGTGATTACTCGGGAACGGCTCGTAGGATTTTTGATGTTTTTTCCAGGAAAAATCAGCAACGCTTTTTTTTGGCCAATTTGGAGAAGATGGGATTACTCGGGAACTGCTCGTAGGATTTTTAGTGTATTTTCCAGGAAAAATCAACAACGCTTTTTTTCTAATTTGGAGAAGATGGGATTACTCGGGAACGGCTCGTAGGTTTTTTAGTGTATTTTCCAGGAAAAATCAGCAACGCTTTTTTTGGCCAATTTGGAGAAGGTGTGATTACTCGGGAACGGCTCGTAAGATTTTTAGTGTTTTTTCCAGGAAAAATCAGCAACGCTTTTTTTGGCCAATTTGGAGAAGGTGTGATTACTCGGGAACGGCTCGTAGGTTTTTTAGTGTATTTTCCAGGAAAAATCAGCAACGCTTTTTGTGGCCAATTTGGAGAAGGTGTGATTACTCGGGAACGGCTCGTAGGATTTTTAGTGTATTTTCCAGGAAAAATCAGCAACGCTTTTTTTTGCCAATTTGGAGAAGGTGTGATTACTCGGGAACTGCTCGTAGGATTTTTAGTGTATTTTCCAGGAAAAATCAGCAACGCTTTTTTTGGCCAATTTGGAGAAGGTGTGATTACTCGGGAACGGCTCGTAGGATTTTTAGTGTAATTTCCAGGAAAAATCAGCAACGCTTTTTTTGGCCAATTTGGAGAAGGTGTGATTACTCGGGAACGGCTCGTAAGATTTTTGATGTTTTTTCCAGGAAAAATCAGCAACGCTTTTTTTTGGCCAATTTGGAGAAGATGGGATTACTCGGGAACGGCTCGTAAGATTTTAAGTGTATTTTCCAGGAAAAATTAGCAACGCTTTTTTTTGCCAATTTGGAGAAGGTGTGATTACTCGGGAACTGCTCGTAGGATTTTTAGTGTAATTTCCAGGAAAAATCAGCAACGCTTTTTTTTGGCCAATTTGGAGAAGATGGGATTACTCGGGAACGGCTCGTAGGATTTTTGTTGTTTTTTCCAGGAAAAATCAGCAACGCTTTTTTTTCTAATTTGGAGAAGATGGGATTACTCGGGAACGGCTCGTAGGATTTTTAGTGTATTTTCCAGGAAAAATCAGCAACGCTTTTTTTTGGCCAATTTGGAGAAGGTGTGATTACTCGGGAACGGCTCGTAAGATTTTAAGTGTATTTTCCAGGAAAAATTAGCAACGCTTTTTTTGGCCAATTTGGAGAAGGTGTGATTACTCGGGAACGGCTCGTAAGATTTTTAGTGTATTTTCCAGGAAAAATCAGCAACGCTTTTTTTGGCCAATTTGAAGAAGGTGTGATTACTCGGGAACGGCTCGTAGGTTTTTTAGTGTATTTTCCAGGAAAAATCAGCAACGCTTTTTTTTGGCCAATTTGGAGAAGGTGTGATTACTCGGAAACGGCTCGTAAGATTTTTAGTGTATTTTCCAGGAAAAATCAGCAACGCTTTTTTTTCTAATTTGGAGAAGATGGGATTACTCGGGAACGGCTCGTAGGATTTTTAGTGTATTTTCCAGGAAAAATCAGCAACGCTTTTTTTGGCCAATTTGGAGAAGGTGTGATTACTCGGGAACGGCTCGTAGGTTTTTTAGTGTATTTTCCAGGAAAAATCAGCAACGCTTTTTTTTGGCCAATTTGGAGAAGGTGTGATTACTCGGGAACGGCTCGTAGGATTTTAAGTGTAATTTCCAGGAAAAATCAGCAACGCTTTTTTTGGCCAATTTGGAGAAGGTGTGATTACTCGGGAACGGCTCGTAAGATTTTTGATGTTTTTTCCAGGAAAAATCAGCAACGCTTTTTTTGGCCAATTTGGAGAAGATGGGATTACTCGGGAACGGCTCGTAGGATTTTTAGTGTATTTTCCAGGAAAAATCAGCAACGCTTTTTTTGGCCAATTTGGAGAAGGTGTGATTACTCGGGAACGGCTCGTAGGTTTTTTAGTGTATTTTCCAGGAAAAATCAGCAACGCTTTTTTTTTGCCAATTTGGAGAAGGTGTGATTACTCGGGAACGGCTCGTAGGATTTTAAGTGTAATTTCCAGGAAAAATCAGCAACGCTTTTTTTGGCCAATTTGGAGAAGATGGGATTACTCGGGAACGGCTCGTAAGATTTTTAGTGTATTTTCCAGGAAAAATCAGCAACGCTTTTTTTGGCCAATTTGGAGAAGGTGTGATTACTCGGGAACGGCTCGTAGGTTTTTTAGTGTATTTTCCAGGAAAAATCAACAACGCTTTTTTTTGCCAATTTGGAGAAGGTGTGATTACTCGGGAACGGCTCGTAGGATTTTTAGTGTATTTTCCAGGAAAAATCAGCAACGCTTTTTTTGGCCAATTTGGAGAAGGTGTGATTACTCGGGAACGGCTCGTAAGATTTTTAGTGTATTTTCCAGGAAAAATCAGCAACGCTTTTTTTGGCCAATTTGGAGAAGGTGTGATTACTCGGGAACGGCTCGTAGGATTTTTAGTGTATTTTCCAGGAAAAATCAGCAACGCTTTTTTTGGCCAATTTGGAGAAGGTGTGATTACTCGGGAACGGCTCGTAAGATTTTTAGTGTTTTTTCCAGGAAAAATCAGCAACGCTTTTTTTTGGCCAATTTGGAGAAGGTGTGATTACTCGGGAACGGCTCGTAGGTTTTTTAGTGTATTTTCCAGGAAAAATCAGCAACGCTTTTTTTTGCCAATTTGGAGAAAGTGTGATTACTCCGGAACGGCTCGTAAGATTTTTAGTGTATTTTCCAGGAAAAATCAACAACGCTTTTTTTGGCCAATTTGGAGAAGGTGTGATTACTCGGGAACGGCTCGTAGGATTTTTAGTGTATTTTCCAGGAAAAATCAGCAACGCTTTTTTTGGCCAATTTGGAGAAGATGGGATTACTCGGGAACGGCTCGTAGGATTTTTAGTGTATTTTCCAGGAAAAATGTGCAACGCTTTTTTTTGCCAATTTGGAGAAGGTGTGATTACTCGGGAACGGCTCGTAAGATTTTTAGTGTATTTTCCAGGAAAAATCAGCAACGCTTTTTTTTCTAATTTGGAGAAGATGGGATTACTCGGGAACGGCTGGTAGGTTTTTTAGTGTATTTTCCAGGAAAAATCAGCAACGCTTTTTTTGGCCAATTTGGAGAAGGTGTGATTACTCGGGAACGGCTCGTTGGTTTTTTAGTGTATTTTCCAGAAAAAATCAGCAACGCTTTTTTTGGCCAATTTGGAGAAGCTGTGATTACTCGGGAACTTCTCGTAGGATTTTTAGTGTATTTTCCAGGAAAAATCAGCAACGCTTTTTTTTGGCCAATTTGGAGAAGGTGTGATTACTCGGGAACGGCTCGTAGGATTTTTAGTGTATTTTCCAGGAAAAATCAGCAACGCTTTTTTTTTGGCCAATTTGGAGAAGGTGTGATTACTCGGAAACGGCTCGTAGGTTTTTTAGTGTATTTTCCAGGAAAAATCAGCAACGCTTTTTTTTTGGCCAATTTGGAGAAGGTGTGATTACTCGGGAACGGCTCGTAGGTTTTTTAGTGTATTTTCCAGGAAAAATCAACAACGCTTTTTTTGCCAATTTGGAGAAGGTGTGATTACTCGGGAACGGCTCGTAGGATTTTTAGTGTATTTTCCAGGAAAAATCAGCAACGCTTTTTTTGGCCAATTTGGAGAAGGTGTGATTACTCGGGAACGGCTCGTAAGATTTTTAGTGTATTTTCCAGGAAAAATCAGCAACGCTTTTTTTGGCCAATTTGGAGAAGGTGTGATTACTCGGGAACGGCTCGTAGGATTTTTAGTGTATTTTCCAGGAAAAATCAGCAACGCTTTTTTTGGCCAATTTGGAGAAGGTGTGATTACTCGGGAACGGCTCGTAAGATTTTTAGTGTTTTTTCCAGGAAAAATCAGCAACGCTTTTTTTTGGCCAATTTGGAGAAGGTGTGATTACTCGGGAACGGCTCGTAGGTTTTTTAGTGTATTTTCCAGGAAAAATCAGCAACGCTTTTTTTTGCCAATTTGGAGAAAGTGTGATTACTCCGGAACGGCTCGTAAGATTTTTAGTGTATTTTCCAGGAAAAATCAACAACGCTTTTTTTGGCCAATTTGGAGAAGGTGTGATTACTCGGGAACGGCTCGTAGGATTTTTAGTGTATTTTCCAGGAAAAATCAGCAACGCTTTTTTTGGCCAATTTGGAGAAGATGGGATTACTCGGGAACGGCTCGTAGGATTTTTAGTGTATTTTCCAGGAAAAATGTGCAACGCTTTTTTTTGCCAATTTGGAGAAGGTGTGATTACTCGGGAACGGCTCGTAAGATTTTTAGTGTATTTTCCAGGAAAAATCAGCAACGCTTTTTTTTCTAATTTGGAGAAGATGGGATTACTCGGGAACGGCTGGTAGGTTTTTTAGTGTATTTTCCAGGAAAAATCAGCAACGCTTTTTTTGGCCAATTTGGAGAAGGTGTGATTACTCGGGAACGGCTCGTAGGTTTTTTAGTGTATTTTCCAGGAAAAATCAGCAACGCTTTTTTTGGCCAATTTGGAGAAGCTGTGATTACTCGGGAACTGCTCGTAGGATTTTTAGTGTATTTTCCAGGAAAAATCAGCAACGCTTTTTTTTGGCCAATTTGGAGAAGGTGTGATTACACGGGAACGGCTCGTAGGTTTTTTAGTGTATTTTCCAGGAAAAATGTGCAACGCTTTTTTTGGCCAATTTGGAGAAGGTGTGATTACTCGGGAACGGCTCGTAGGATTTTTAGTGTATATTCCAGGAAAAATCAGCAACGCTTTTTTTTGGCCAATTTGGAGAAGGTGTGATTACTCGGAAACGGCTCGTAGGTTTTTTAGTGTATTTTCCAGGAAAAATCAGCAACGCTTTTTTTTGGCCAATTTGGAGAAGGTGTGATTACTCGGGAACGGCTCGTAGGTTTTTTAGTGTATTTTCCAGGAAAAATGTGCAACGCTTTTTTTTGCCAATTTGGAGAAGGTGTGATTACTCGGGAACTGCTCGTAGGATTTTTAGTGTAATTTCCAGGAAAAATCAACAACGCTTTTTTTTGGGCAATTTGGAGAAGGTGTGATTACTCGGGAACGGCTCGTAGGATTTTTAGTGTAATTTCCAGGAAAAATCAGCAACACTTTTTTTGGCCAATTTGGAGAAGGTGTGATTACTCGGGAACGGCTCGTAAGATTTTTGATGTTTTTTCCAGGAAAAATCAGCAACGCTTTTTTTGGCCAATTTGGAGAAGGTGTGATTACTCGGGAACGGCTCGTAGGATTTTTAGTGTATTTTCCAGGAAAAATCAGCAACGCTTTTTTTGGCCAATTTGGAGAAGGTGTGATTACTCGGGAACGGCTCGTAAGATTTTTAGTGTATTTTCCAGGAAAAATCAGCAACGCTTTTTTTGGCCAATTTGGATAAGGTGTGATTACTCGGGAACGGCTCGTAGGATTTTTAGTGAATTTATCAGGAAAAATCAGCAACGCTTTTTTTGGCCAATTTGGAGAAGGTGTGATTACTCGGGAACGGCTCGTAGGATTTTTAGTGTATTTTCCAGGAAAAATCAGCAACGCTTTTTTTGGCCAATTTGGAGATGGTGTGATTACTCGGGAACGGCTCGTAAGATTTTTGATGTTTTTTCCAGGAAAAATCAGCAACGCTTTTTTTGGCCAATTTGGAGAAGGTGTGATTACTCGGGAACGGCTCGTAAGATTTTTAGTGTATTTTCCAGGAAAAATCAGCAACGCTTTTTTTGGCCAATTTGGAGAAGATGGGATTACTCGGGAACGGCTCGTAGGTTTTTTAGTGTATTTTCCAGGAAAAATGTGCAACGCTTTTTTTGGCCAATTTGGAGAAGGTGTGATTACTCGGGAACGGCTCGTAGGATTTTTAGTGTATTTTCCAGGAAAAATCAGCAAGGTTTTTTTTTGGCCAATTTGGAGAAGGTGTGATTACTCGGGAACGGCTCGTAGGTTTTTTAGTGTATTTTCCAGGAAAAATCAGCAACGATTTTTTTTGCCAATTTGGAGAAAGTGTGATTACTCGGGAACGGCTCGTAGGATTTTTAGTGTATTTTCCAGGAAAAATGTGCAACGCTTTTTTTGGCCAATTTGGAGAAGATGGGATTACTCGGGAACGGCTCGTAGGTTTTTTAGTGTATTTTCCAGGAAAAATCAACAACGCTTTTTTTGGCCAATTTGGAGAAGGTGTGATTACTCGGGAACGGCTCGTAGGATTTTTAGTGTATTTTCCAGGAAAAATCAGCAACGCTTTTTTTGGCCAATTTGGAGAAGGTGTGATTACTCGGGAACGGCTCGTAGGATTTTTAGTGTATTTTCCAGGAAAATCAGCAACGCTTTTTTTTGCCAATTTGGAGAAGGTGTGATTACTCGGGAACTGCTCGTAGGATTTTTAGTGTAATTTCCAGGAAAAATCAACAACGCTTTTTTTTGGCCAATTTGGAGAAGGTGTGATTACTCGGGAACGGCTCGTAAGATTTTTAGTGTATTTTCCAGGAAAAATCAGCAACGCTTTTTTTTGGTCAATTTGGAGAAGATGGGATTACTCGGGAACGGCTCGTAAGATTTTTGATGTTTTTTCCAGGAAAAATCAGCAACGCTTTTTTTGGCCAATTTGGAGATGGTGTGATTACTCGGGAACGGCTCGTAGGATTTTTAGTGTATTTTCCAGGAAAAATCAGCAACGCTTTTTTTGGCCAATTTGGAGAAGGTGTGATTACTCGGGAACGGCTCGTAGGATTTTTAGTGTATTTTCCAGGAAAAATCAGCAACGCTTTTTTTGGCCAATTTGAAGATGGTGTGATTACTCGGGAACGGCTCGTAAGATTTTTGATGTTTTTTCCAGGAAAAATCAGCAACGCTTTTTTTGGCCAATTTGGAGAAGGTGTGATTACTCGGGAACGGCTTGTAAGATTTTTAGTGTATTTTCCAGGAAAAATCAGCAACGCTTTTTTTGGCCAATTTGGAGAAGATGGGATTACTCGGGAACGGCTCGTAGGTTTTTTAGTGTATTTTCCAGGAAAAATGTGCAACGCTTTTTTTGGCCAATTTGGAGAAGGTGTGATTACTCGGGAACGGCTCGTAGGATTTTTAGTGTATTTTCCAGGAAAAATCAGCAAGGTTTTTTTTTGGCCAATTTGGAGAAGGTGTGATTACTCGGGAACGGCTCGTAGGTTTTTTAGTGTATTTTCCAGGAAAAATCAGCAACGATTTTTTTTGCCAATTTGGAGAAAGTGTGATTACTCGGGAACGGCTCGTAGGATTTTTAGTGTATTTTCCAGGAAAAATGTGCAACGCTTTTTTTGGCCAATTTGGAGAAGATGGGATTACTCGAGAACGGCTCGTAGGTTTTTTAGTGTATTTTCCAGGAAAAATCAACAACGCTTTTTTTGGCCAATTTGGAGAAGGTGTGATTACTCGGGAACGGCTCGTAGGATTTTTAGTGTATTTTCCAGGAAAAATCAGCAACGCTTTTTTTGGCCAATTTGGAGAAGGTGTGATTACTCGGGAACGGCTCGTAGGATTTTTAGTGTATTTTCCAGGAAAATCAGCAACGCTTTTTTTTGCCAATTTGGAGAAGGTGTGATTACTCGGGAACTGCTCGTAGGATTTTTAGTGTAATTTCCAGGAAAAATCAACAACGCTTTTTTTTGGCCAATTTGGAGAAGGTGTGATTACTCGGGAACGGCTCGTAAGATTTTTAGTGTATTTTCCAGGAAAAATCAGCAACGCTTTTTTTTGGCCAATTTGGAGAAGATGGGATTACTCGGGAACGGCTCGTAAGATTTTTGATGTTTTTTCCAGGAAAAATCAGCAACGCTTTTTTTGGCCAATTTGGAGATGGTGTGATTACTCGGGAACGGCTCGTAGGATTTTTAGTGTATTTTCCAGGAAAAATCAGCAACGCTTTTTTTGGCCAATTTGGAGAAGGTGTGATTACTCGGGAACTGCTCATAAAATTTTTAATATATTTTCCAGGAAAAATCAGCAACGCTTTTTTTTGCTAATTTGGAGAAGGTGTGATTACTCGGGAACGGCTCGTAGGATTTTTAGTGTATTTTCCAGGAAAAATCAGCAACGCTTTTTTTTGCCAATTTGGAGAAGATGGGATTACTCGGGAACGGCTCGTAGGTTTTTTAATATATTTTCCAGGAAAAATCAGCAAGGTTTTTTTTGCTAATTTGGGGAAGATGGGATTACTCGGGAACGGCTCGTAGGTTTTTTAGTGTATTTTCCAGGAAAAATCAGCAACGCTTTTTTTTGGCCAATTTGGAGAAGGTGTGATTACTCGGGAACGGCTCGTAAGATTTTTAGTGTATTTTCCAGGAAAAATCAGCAACGCTTTTTTTTTTGCCAATTTGGAGAAGGTGTGATTACTCGGGAACGGCTCATAAAATTTTTAATATATTTTCCAGGAAAAATCAGCAACGCTTTTTTTGGCCAATTTGGAGAAGATGGGATTACTCGGGAACGGCTCGTAGGTTTTTTAGTGTATTTTCCAGGAAAAATCAACAACGCTTTTTTTGGCCAATTTGGAGAAGGTGTGATTACTCGGGAACGGCTCGTAGGATTTTTAGTGTATTTTCCAGGAAAAATCAGCAACGCTTTTTTTGGCCAATTTGGAGAAGATGGGATTACTCGGGAACGGCTCGTAGGTTTTTTAATATATTTTCCAGGAAAAATCAGCAACGCTTTTTTTTTGCTAATTTGGAGAAGATGGGATTACTCGGGAACGGCTCGTAGGTTTTTTAGTGTATTTTCCAGGAAAAATCAGCAACGCTTTTTTTGGCCAATTTGGAGAAGATGGGATTACTCGGGAACTGCTCGTAGGATTTTTAGTGTATTTTCCAGGAAAAATCAACAACGCTTTTTTTGGCCAATTTGGAGAAGATGGGATTACTCGGGAACGGCTCGTAGGTTTTTTAGTGTATTTTCCAGGAAAAATCAGCAACGCTTTTTTTTGCCAATTTGGAGAAGATGGGATTACTCGGGAACGGCTCGTAGGATTTTTAGTGTATTTTCCAGGAAAAATCAGCAACGCTTTTTTTTGGCCAATTTGGAGAAGGTTTGATTACTCGGGAACGGCTCGTAGGATTTTTAGTGTATTTTTCAGGAAAAATCAACAACGCTTTTTTTGGCCAATTTGGAGAAGCTGTGATTACTCGGGAACGGCTCGTAGGATTTTTAGTGTATTTTCCAGGAAAAATCAACAACGCTTTTTTTGGCCAATTTGGAGAAGGTGTGATTACTCGGGAACGGCTCGTAGGTTTTTTAGTGTAATTTCCAGGAAAAATCAACAACGCTTTTTTTTGGCCAATTTGGAGAAGGTGTGATTACTCGGGAACGGCTCGTAGGTTTTTTAGTGTAATTTCCAGGAAAAATCAACAACGCTTTTTTTTGGCCAATTTGGAGAAGCTGTGATTACTCGGGAACGGCTCGTAGGATTTTTAGTGTATTTTCCAGGAAAAATCAGCAACGCTTTTTTTGGCCAATTTGGAGAAGGTGTGATTACTCGGGAACGGCTCGTAGGTTTTTTAGTGTATTTTCCAGGAAAAATCAACAACGCTTTTTTTTGGCCAATTTGGAGAAGGTGTGATTACTCGGGAACGGCTCATAAAATTTTTAATATATTTTCCAGGAAAAATCAGCAACGCTTTTTTTTGGCCAATTTGGAGAAGGTGTGATTACTCGGAAACGGCTCGTAAGATTTTTAGTGTATTTTCCAGGAAAAATGTGCAACGTTTTTTTTTTGGCCAATTTGGAGAAGGTGTGATTACTCGGGAACGGCTCGTAAGATTTTTAATATATTTTCCAGGAAAAATCAGCAACGTTTTTTTTTTGGCCAATTTGGAGAAGATGGGATTACTCGGGAACGGCTCGTAAGATTTTTAGTGTATTTTCCAGGAAAAATCAGCAACGCTTTTTTTTTCTAATTTGGAGAAGGTGTGATTACTCGGGAACTGCTAGTAGGATTTTTAGTGTATTTTCCAGGAAAAATGTGCAACGCTTTTTGTGGCCAATTTGGAGAAGGTGTGATTACTCGGGAACGGCTCGTAGGATTTTTAGTGTTTTTTCCAGGAAAAATCAGCAACGCTTTTTTTGGCCAATTTGGAGAAGGTGTGATTACTCGGGAACGGCTCGTAAGATTTTTAGTGTATTTTCCAGGAAAAATCAACAACGCTTTTTTTTGCCAATTTGGAGAAGGTGTGATTACTCGGGAACGGCTCGTAGGATTTTAAGTGTATTTTCCAGGAAAAATCAGCAACGCTTTTTTTGGCCAATTTGGAGAAGATGGGATTACTGGGGAACTGCTCGTAGGATTTTTAGTGTATTTTCCAGGAAAAATCAGCAACGCTTTTTTTTGCCAATTTGGAGAAGGTGTGATTACTCGGGAACTGCTCCTAGGATTTTTAGCGTATTTTCCAGGAAAAATCAGCAACGCTTTTTTTGGCCAATTTGGAGAAGGTGTGATTACTCGGGAACGGCTCGTAGGATTTTTAGTGTATTTTCCAGGAAAAATCAGCAACGCTTTTTTTTTGCCAATTTGGAGAAGGTGTGATTACTCGGGAACGGCTCGTAAGATTTTTAGTGTATTTTCCAGGAAAAATCAGCAACGCTTTTTTTTTGCCAATTTGGAGAAGGTGTGATTACTCGGGAACGGCTCGTAAGATTTTTAGTGTATTTTCCAGGAAAAATCAGCAACGCTTTTTTTTTGCCAATTTGGAGAAGATGGGATTACTCGGGAACGGCTCGTAAGATTTTTAGTGTATTTTCCAGGAAAAATCAGCAACGCTTTTTTTGGCCAATTTGGAGAAGGTGTGATTACTCGGGAACGGCTCGTAAGATTTTTGATGTTTTTTCCAGGAAAAATCAACAACGCTTTTTTTGGCCAATTTGGAGAAGGTGTGATTACTCGGAAACGGCTCGTAAGATTTTTAGTGTATTTTCCAGGAAAAATCAACAACGCTTTTTTTGGCCAATTTGGAGAAGGTGTGATTACTCGGGAACGGCTCGTAGGATTTTTAGTGTATTTTCCAGGAAAAATCAGCAACGCTTTTTTTTTGCCAATTTGGAGAAGATGGGATTACTCGGGAACGGCTCGTAAGATTTTTAGTGTATTTTCCAGGAAAAATCAGCAACGCTTTTTTTGGCCAATTTGGAGAAGGTGTGATTACTCGGGAACGGCTCGTAAGATTTTTGATGTTTTTTCCAGGAAAAATCAACAACGCTTTTTTTGGCCAATTTGGAGAAGGTGTGATTACTCGGAAACGGCTCGTAAGATTTTTAGTGTATTTTCCAGGAAAAATCAACAACGATTTTTTTGGCTAATTTGGAGAAGATGGGATTACTCGGAAACGGCTCGTAGGATTTTTAGTGTATTTTCCAGGAAAAATCAGCAACGCTTTTTTTGGCCAATTTGGAGAAGGTGTGATTACTCGGGAACGGCTCGTAGGATTTTAAGTGTATTTTCCAGGAAAAATTAGCAACGCTTTTTTTTGCCAATTTGGAGAAGATGGGATTACTCGGGAACTGCTCGTAGGATTTTTAGTGTATTTTCCAGGAAAAATCAACAAGGTTTTTTTTTGGCCAATTTGGAGAAGGTGTGATTACTCGGGAACGGCTCGTAAGATTTTTAGTGTATTTTCCAGGAAAAATCAGCAACGCTTTTTTTGGCCAATTTGGATAAGGTGTGATTACTCGGGAACGGCTCGTAGGATTTTTGATGTATTTTCCAGGAAAAATCAGCAACGCTTTTTTTTCTAATTTGGAGAAGATGGGATTACTCGGGAACGGCTCGTAAGATTTTTAGTGTATTTTCCAGGAAAAATCAGCAACGCTTTTTTTTGGCCAATTTGGAGAAGGTGTGATTACTCGGGAACGGCTCGTAGGATTTTTAGTGTTTTTTCCAGGAAAAATCAGCAACGCTTTTTTTGGCCAATTTGGAGAAGGTGTGATTACTCGGGAACGGCTCGTAGGATTTTTAGTGTATTTTCCAGGAAAAATGTGCAACGCTTTTTTTGGCCAATTTGGAGAAGGTGTGATTACTCGGGAACGGCTCGTAGGATTTTTAGTGTATTTTCCAGGAAAAATCAGCAACGCTTTTTTTTTGCCAATTTGGAGAAGATGGGATTACTCGGGAACTGCTCGTAGGATTTTTAGTGTATTTTCCAGGAAAAAACAGCAACGCTTTTTTTTGGCCAATTTGGAGAAGGTGTGATTACTCGGGAACGGCTCGTAGGATTTTTAGTGTATTTACCAGGAAAAATCAGCAACGCTTTTTTTGGCCAATTTGGAGATGGTGTGATTACTCGGGAACGGCTCGTAGGATTTTTAGTGTATTTTCCAGGAAAAATCAGCAACGCTTTTTTTGGCCAATTTGGAGAAGGTGTGATTACTCGGGAACGGCTCGTAGGATTTTTAGTGTATTTTCCAGGAAAAATCAGCAACGCTTTTTTTTGGCCAATTTGGAGAAGGTGTGATTACTCGGGAACGGCTCGTAGGTTTTTTAGTGTATTTTCCAGGAAAAATCAGCAACGCTTTTTTTTGGCCAATTTGGAGAAGATGGGATTACTCGGGAACTGCTCGTAGGATTTTTAGTGTATTTTCCAGGAAAAATCAGCAACGCTTTTTTTTGGCCAATTTGGAGAAGGTGTGATTACTCGGGAACGGCTCGTAAGATTTTTAGTGTATTTTCCAGGAAAAATCAACAACGCTTTTTTTTGCCAATTTGGAGAAGATGGGATTACTGGGGAACTGCTCGTAGGATTTTTAGTGTATTTTCCAGGAAAAATCAGCAACGCTTTTTTTTGCCAATTTGGAGAAGGTGTGATTACTTGGGAACTACTCCTAGGGTTTTTAGCGTATTTTCCAGGAAAAATCAGCAACGCTTTTTTTGGCCAATTTGGAGAAGGTGTGATTACTCGGGAACGGCTCGTAGGATTTTTAGTGTATTTTCCAGGAAAAATCAGCAACGCTTTTTTTTGGCCAATTTGGAGAAGGTGTGATTACTCGGGAACGGCTCGTAGGATTTTTAGTGTTTTTTCCAGGAAAAATCAGCAACGCTTTTTTTGGCCAATTTGGAGAAGGTGTGATTACTCGGGAACGGCTCGTAAGATTTTTAGTGTATTTTCCAGGAAAAATCAACAACGCTTTTTTTTGCCAATTTGGAGAAGGTGTGATTACTCGGGAACGGCTCGTAGGATTTTAAGTGTATTTTCCAGGAAAAATCAGCAACGCTTTTTTTGGCCAATTTGGAGAAGATGGGATTACTGGGGAACTGCTCGTAGGATTTTTAGTGTATTTTCCAGGAAAAATCAGCAACGCTTTTTTTTGCCAATTTGGAGAAGGTGTGATTACTCGGGAACTGCTCCTAGGATTTTTAGCGTATTTTCCAGGAAAAATCAGCAACGCTTTTTTTGGCCAATTTGGAGAAGGTGTGATTACTCGGGAACGGCTCGTAGGATTTTTAGTGTATTTTCCAGGAAAAATCAGCAACGCTTTTTTTTTGCCAATTTGGAGAAGGTGTGATTACTCGGGAACGGCTCGTAGGATTTTAAGTGTATTTTCCAGGAAAAATCAGCAACGCTTTTTTTTGCCAATTTGGAGAAGGTGTGATTACTCGGGAACTGCTCCTAGGATTTTTAGCGTATTTTCCAGGAAAAATCAGCAACGCTTTTTTTGGCCAATTTGGAGAAGGTGTGATTACTCGGGAACGGCTCGTAGGATTTTTAGTGTATTTTCCAGGAAAAATCAACAACGCTTTTTTTTGCCAATTTGGAGAAGTTGGGATTACTCGGGAACGGCTCGTAGGTTTTTTAGTGTAATTTCCAGGAAAAATCAACAACGCTTTTTTTTGCCAATTTGGAGAAGGTGTGATTACTCGGGAACGGCTCGTAGGATTTTAAGTGTATTTTCCAGGAAAAATCAGCAACGCTTTTTTTTGCCAATTTGGAGAAGGTGTGATTACTCGGGAACTGCTCCTAGGATTTTTAGCGTATTTTCCAGGAAAAATCAGCAACGCTTTTTTTGGCCAATTTGGAGAAGGTGTGATTACTCGGGAACGGCTCGTAGGATTTTTAGTGTATTTTCCAGGAAAAATCAACAACGCTTTTTTTTGCCAATTTGGAGAAGATGGGATTACTCGGGAACGGCTCGTAGGATTTTTAGTGTATTTTCCAGGAAAAATCAGCAACGCTTTTTTTTGGCCAATTTGGAGAAGGTTTGATTACTCGGGAACGGCTCGTAGGATTTTTAGTGTATTTTTCAGGAAAAATCAACAACGCTTTTTTTGGCCAATTTGGAGAAGCTGTGATTACTCGGGAACGGCTCGTAGGATTTTTAGTGTATTTTCCAGGAAAAATCAACAACGCTTTTTTTGGCCAATTTGGAGAAGGTGTGATTACTCGGGAACGGCTCGTAGGTTTTTTAGTGTAATTTCCAGGAAAAATCAACAACGCTTTTTTTTGGCCAATTTGGAGAAGGTGTGATTACTCGGGAACGGCTCGTAGGTTTTTTAGTGTAATTTCCAGGAAAAATCAACAACGCTTTTTTTTGGCCAATTTGGAGAAGCTGTGATTACTCGGGAACGGCTCGTAGGATTTTTAGTGTATTTTCCAGGAAAAATCAGCAACGCTTTTTTTGGCCAATTTGGAGAAGGTGTGATTACTCGGGAACGGCTCGTAGGTTTTTTAGTGTATTTTCCAGGAAAAATCAACAACGCTTTTTTTTGGCCAATTTGGAGAAGGTGTGATTACTCGGGAACGGCTCATAAAATTTTTAATATATTTTCCAGGAAAAATCAGCAACGCTTTTTTTTGGCCAATTTGGAGAAGGTGTGATTACTCGGAAACGGCTCGTAAGATTTTTAGTGTATTTTCCAGGAAAAATGTGCAACGTTTTTTTTTTGGCCAATTTGGAGAAGGTGTGATTACTCGGGAACGGCTCGTAAGATTTTTAATATATTTTCCAGGAAAAATCAGCAACGTTTTTTTTTTGGCCAATTTGGAGAAGATGGGATTACTCGGGAACGGCTCGTAAGATTTTTAGTGTATTTTCCAGGAAAAATCAGCAACGCTTTTTTTTTCTAATTTGGAGAAGGTGTGATTACTCGGGAACTGCTAGTAGGATTTTTAGTGTATTTTCCAGGAAAAATGTGCAACGCTTTTTGTGGCCAATTTGGAGAAGGTGTGATTACTCGGGAACGGCTCGTAGGATTTTTAGTGTTTTTTCCAGGAAAAATCAGCAACGCTTTTTTTGGCCAATTTGGAGAAGGTGTGATTACTCGGGAACGGCTCGTAAGATTTTTAGTGTATTTTCCAGGAAAAATCAACAACGCTTTTTTTTGCCAATTTGGAGAAGGTGTGATTACTCGGGAACGGCTCGTAGGATTTTAAGTGTATTTTCCAGGAAAAATCAGCAACGCTTTTTTTGGCCAATTTGGAGAAGATGGGATTACTGGGGAACTGCTCGTAGGATTTTTAGTGTATTTTCCAGGAAAAATCAGCAACGCTTTTTTTTGCCAATTTGGAGAAGGTGTGATTACTCGGGAACTGCTCCTAGGATTTTTAGCGTATTTTCCAGGAAAAATCAGCAACGCTTTTTTTGGCCAATTTGGAGAAGGTGTGATTACTCGGGAACGGCTCGTAGGATTTTTAGTGTATTTTCCAGGAAAAATCAACAACGCTTTTTTTTTGCCAATTTGGAGAAGGTGTGATTACTCGGGAACGGCTCGTAAGATTTTTAGTGTATTTTCCAGGAAAAATCAGCAACGCTTTTTTTTTGCCAATTTGGAGAAGGTGTGATTACTCGGGAACGGCTCGTAAGATTTTTAGTGTATTTTCCAGGAAAAATCAGCAACGCTTTTTTTTTGCCAATTTGGAGAAGATGGGATTACTCGGGAACGGCTCGTAAGATTTTTAGTGTATTTTCCAGGAAAAATCAGCAACGCTTTTTTTGGCCAATTTGGAGAAGGTGTGATTACTCGGGAACGGCTCGTAAGATTTTTGATGTTTTTTCCAGGAAAAATCAACAACGCTTTTTTTGGCCAATTTGGAGAAGGTGTGATTACTCGGAAACGGCTCGTAAGATTTTTAGTGTATTTTCCAGGAAAAATCAACAACGCTTTTTTTGGCCAATTTGGAGAAGGTGTGATTACTCGGGAACGGCTCGTAGGATTTTTAGTGTATTTTCCAGGAAAAATCAGCAACGCTTTTTTTTTGCCAATTTGGAGAAGATGGGATTACTCGGGAACGGCTCGTAAGATTTTTAGTGTATTTTCCAGGAAAAATCAGCAACGCTTTTTTTGGCCAATTTGGAGAAGGTGTGATTACTCGGGAACGGCTCGTAAGATTTTTGATGTTTTTTCCAGGAAAAATCAACAACGCTTTTTTTGGCCAATTTGGAGAAGGTGTGATTACTCGGAAACGGCTCGTAAGATTTTTAGTGTATTTTCCAGGAAAAATCAACAACGCTTTTTTTGGCTAATTTGGAGAAGATGGGATTACTCGGAAACGGCTCGTAGGATTTTTAGTGTATTTTCCAGGAAAAATCAGCAACGCTTTTTTTGGCCAATTTGGAGAAGGTGTGATTACTCGGGAACGGCTCGTAGGATTTTAAGTGTATTTTCCAGGAAAAATTAGCAACGCTTTTTTTTGCCAATTTGGAGAAGATGGGATTACTCGGGAACTGCTCGTAGGATTTTTAGTGTATTTTCCAGGAAAAATCAACAAGGTTTTTTTTTGGCCAATTTGGAGAAGGTGTGATTACTCGGGAACGGCTCGTAAGATTTTTAGTGTATTTTCCAGGAAAAATCAGCAACGCTTTTTTTGGCCAATTTGGATAAGGTGTGATTACTCGGGAACGGCTCGTAGGATTTTTGATGTATTTTCCAGGAAAAATCAGCAACGCTTTTTTTTCTAATTTGGAGAAGATGGGATTACTCGGGAACGGCTCGTAAGATTTTTAGTGTATTTTCCAGGAAAAATCAGCAACGCTTTTTTTTGGCCAATTTGGAGAAGGTGTGATTACTCGGGAACGGCTCGTAGGATTTTTAGTGTTTTTTCCAGGAAAAATCAGCAACGCTTTTTTTGGCCAATTTGGAGAAGGTGTGATTACTCGGGAACGGCTCGTAGGATTTTTAGTGTATTTTCCAGGAAAAATGTGCAACGCTTTTTTTGGCCAATTTGGAGAAGGTGTGATTACTCGGGAACGGCTCGTAGGATTTTTAGTGTATTTTCCAGGAAAAATCAGCAACGCTTTTTTTTTGCCAATTTGGAGAAGATGGGATTACTCGGGAACTGCTCGTAGGATTTTTAGTGTATTTTCCAGGAAAAAACAGCAACGCTTTTTTTTGGCCAATTTGGAGAAGGTGTGATTACTCGGGAACGGCTCGTAGGATTTTTAGTGTATTTACCAGGAAAAATCAGCAACGCTTTTTTTGGCCAATTTGGAGATGGTGTGATTACTCGGGAACGGCTCGTAGGATTTTTAGTGTATTTTCCAGGAAAAATCAGCAACGCTTTTTTTGGCCAATTTGGAGAAGGTGTGATTACTCGGGAACGGCTCGTAGGATTTTTAGTGTATTTTCCAGGAAAAATCAGCAACGCTTTTTTTTGGCCAATTTGGAGAAGGTGTGATTACTCGGGAACGGCTCGTAGGTTTTTTAGTGTATTTTCCAGGAAAAATCAGCAACGCTTTTTTTTGGCCAATTTGGAGAAGATGGGATTACTCGGGAACTGCTCGTAGGATTTTTAGTGTATTTTCCAGGAAAAATCAGCAACGCTTTTTTTTGGCCAATTTGGAGAAGGTGTGATTACTCGGGAACGGCTCGTAAGATTTTTAGTGTATTTTCCAGGAAAAATCAACAACGCTTTTTTTGGCCAATTTGGAGAAGATGGGATTACTGGGGAACTGCTCGTAGGATTTTTAGTGTATTTTCCAGGAAAAATCAGCAACGCTTTTTTTTGCCAATTTGGAGAAGGTGTGATTACTTGGGAACTGCTCCTAGGGTTTTTAGCGTATTTTCCAGGAAAAATCAGCAACGCTTTTTTTGGCCAATTTGGAGAAGGTGTGATTACTCGGGAACGGCTCGTAGGATTTTTAGTGTATTTTCCAGGAAAAATCAGCAACGCTTTTTTTTGGCCAATTTGGAGAAGGTGTGATTACTCGGGAACGGCTCGTAGGATTTTTAGTGTTTTTTCCAGGAAAAATCAGCAACGCTTTTTTTGGCCAATTTGGAGAAGGTGTGATTACTCGGGAACGGCTCGTAAGATTTTTAGTGTATTTTCCAGGAAAAATCAACAACGCTTTTTTTTGCCAATTTGGAGAAGGTGTGATTACTCGGGAACGGCTCGTAGGATTTTAAGTGTATTTTCCAGGAAAAATCAGCAACGCTTTTTTTGGCCAATTTGGAGAAGATGGGATTACTGGGGAACTGCTCGTAGGATTTTTAGTGTATTTTCCAGGAAAAATCAGCAACGCTTTTTTTTGCCAATTTGGAGAAGGTGTGATTACTCGGGAACTGCTCCTAGGATTTTTAGCGTATTTTCCAGGAAAAATCAGCAACGCTTTTTTTGGCCAATTTGGAGAAGGTGTGATTACTCGGGAACGGCTCGTAGGATTTTTAGTGTATTTTCCAGGAAAAATCAGCAACGCTTTTTTTTTGCCAATTTGGAGAAGGTGTGATTACTCGGGAACGGCTCGTAAGATTTTTAGTGTATTTTCCAGGAAAAATCAGCAACGCTTTTTTTTTGCCAATTTGGAGAAGGTGTGATTACTCGGGAACGGCTCGTAAGATTTTTAGTGTATTTTCCAGGAAAAATCAGCAACGCTTTTTTTTGCCAATTTGGAGAAGATGGGATTACTCGGGAACAGCTCGTAAGATTTTTAGTGTATTTTCCAGGAAAAATCAGCAACGCTTTTTTTGGCCAATTTGGAGAAGGTGTGATTACTCGGGAACGGCTCGTAAGATTTTTGATGTTTTTTCCAGGAAAAATCAACAACGCTTTTTTTGGCCAATTTGGAGAAGGTGTGATTACTCGGAAACGGCTCGTAAGATTTTTAGTGTATTTTCCAGGAAAAATCAACAACGCTTTTTTTGGCCAATTTGGAGAAGGTGTGATTACTCGGGAACGGCTCGTAGGATTTTTAGTGTATTTTCCAGGAAAAATCAGCAACGCTTTTTTTTTTGCTAATTTGGAGAAGATGGGATTACTCGGAAACGGCTCGTAGGATTTTTAGTGTATTTTCCAGGAAAAATAAGCAACGCTTTTTTTGGCCAATTTGGAGAAGGTGTGATTACTCGGGAACGGCTCGTAGGATTTTAAGTGTATTTTCCAGGAAAAATTAGCAACGCTTTTTTTTGCCAATTTGGAGAAGATGGGATTACTCGGGAACTGCTCGTAGGATTTTTAGTGTATTTTCCAGGAAAAATCAACAAGGTTTTTTTTTGGCCAATTTGGAGAAGGTGTGATTACTCGGGAACGGCTCGTAAGATTTTTAGTGTATTTTCCAGGAAAAATCAGCAACGCTTTTTTTGGCCAATTTGGATAAGGTGTGATTACTCGGGAACGGCTCGTAGGATTTTTGATGTATTTTCCAGGAAAAATCAGCAACGCTTTTTTTTCTAATTTGGAGAAGATGGGATTACTCGGGAACGGCTCGTAAGATTTTTAGTGTATTTTCCAGGAAAAATCAGCAACGCTTTTTTTTGGCCAATTTGGAGAAGGTGTGATTACTCGGGAACGGCTCGTAGGATTTTAAGTGTTTTTTCCAGGAAAAATCAGCAACGCTTTTTTTGGCCAATTTGGAGAAGGTGTGATTACTCGGGAACGGCTCGTAGGATTTTTAGTGTATTTTCCAGGAAAAATGTGCAACGCTTTTTTTGGCCAATTTGGAGAAGGTGTGATTACTCGGGAACGGCTCGTAGGATTTTTAGTGTATTTTCCAGGAAAAATCAGCAACGCTTTTTTTTTTGCCAATTTGGAGAAGATGGGATTACTCGGGAACTGCTCGTAGGATTTTTAGTGTATTTTCCAGGAAAAATCAGCAACGCTTTTTTTTGGCCAATTTGGAGAAGGTGTGATTACTCGGGAACGGCTCGTAGGATTTTTAGTGTATTTACCAGGAAAAATCAGCAACGCTTTTTTTGGCCAATTTGGAGATGGTGTGATTACTCGGGAACGGCTCGTAGGATTTTTAGTGTATTTTCCAGGAAAAATCAGCAACGCTTTTTTTGGCCAATTTGGAGAAGGTGTGATTACTCGGGAACGGCTCGTAGGATTTTTAGTGTATTTTCCAGGAAAAATCAGCAACGCTTTTTTTTTGGCCAATTTGGAGAAGGTGTGATTACTCGGGAACGGCTCGTAGGTTTTTTAGTGTATTTTCCAGGAAAAATCAGCAACGCTTTTTTTTGGCCAATTTGGAGAAGATGGGATTACTCGGGAACTGCTCGTAGGATTTTTAGTGTATTTTCCAGGAAAAATCAGCAACGCTTTTTTTTGGCCAATTTGGAGAAGGTGTGATTACTCGGGAACGGCTCGTAGGATTTTTAGTGTATTTTCCAGGAAAAATCAGCAACGCTTTTTTTTCTAATTTGGAGAAGATGGGATTACTCGGGAACTGCTCGTAGGATTTTTAGTGTATTTTCCAGGAAAAATCAGCAACGCTTTTTTTGGCCAATTTGGAGAAGGTGTGATTACTCGGGAACGGCTCGTAAGATTTTTGATGTTTTTTCCAGGAAAAATCAGCAACGCTTTTTTTGGCCAATTTGGAGAAGATGGGATTACTCGGGAACTGCTCGTAGGATTTTTAGTGTATTTTCCAGGAAAAATCAGCAACGCTTTTTTTTCTAATTTGGAGAAGGTGTGATTACTCGGGAACGGCTCGTAAGATTTTTAGTGTATTTTCCAGGAAAAATCAGCAACGCTTTTTTTGGCCAATTTGGAGAAGGTGTGATTACTCGGGAACGGCTCGTAGGATTTTTAGTGTAATTTCCAGAAAAAATCAACAACGCTTTTTTTGGCCAATTTGGAGAAGGTGTGATTACTCGGGAACGGCTCGTAGGATTTTTTATGTTTTTTCCAGGAAAAATCAGCAACGCTTTTTTTGGCCAATTTGGAGAAGGTGTGATTACTCGGGAACGGCTCGTAGGTTTTTTAGTGTATTTTCCAGGAAAAATCAGCAACGCTTTTTTTGGCCAATTTGGAGAAGGTGTGATTACTCGGGAACGGCTCGTAAGATTTTTAGTGTATTTTCCAGGAAAAATCAGCAACGCTTTTTTTTTGGCCTATTTGGAGAAGGTGTGATTACTCGGGAACTGCTCGTAGGATTTTTGATGTTTTTTCCAGGAAAAATCAGTAACGCTTTTTTTGGCCAATTTGGAGAAGGTGTGATTACTCGGGAACGGCTCGTAGGTTTTTTAGTGTATTTTCCAGGAAAAATCAGCAACGCTTTTTTTTGGCCAATTTGGAGAAGGTGTGATTACTCGGGAACGGCTCGTAAGATTTTTAGTGTATTTTCCAGGAAAAATCAGCAACGCTTTTTTTGGCCAATTTGGAGAAGGTGTGATTACTCGGGAACGGCTCGTAGGATTTTTGATGTTTTTTCCAGGAAAAATCAGCAACGTTTTTTTTTTTGGCCAATTTGGAGAAGGTGTGATTACTCGGGAACGGCTCGTAAGATTTTTAGTGTATTTTCCAGGAAAAATCAGCAACGCTTTTTTTTTGGCCAATTTGGAGAAGGTGTGATTACTCGGGAACGGCTCGTAGGATTTTTAGTGTAATTTCCAGGAAAAATCAACAACGCTTTTTTTTGGCCAATTTGGAGAAGCTGTGATTACTCGGGAACGGCTCGTAGGATTTTAAGTGTATTTTCCAGGAAAAATTAGCAACGCTTTTTTTTGCCAATTTGGAGAAGGTGTGATTACTCGGGAACGGCTCGTAAGATTTTTAGTGTATTTTCCAGGAAAAATCAGCAACGCTTTTTTTGGCCAATTTGGAGAAGGTGTGATTACTCGGGAACGGCTCGTAAGATTTTTAGTGTATTTTCCAGGAAAAATCAACAACGCTTTTTTTTGCCAATTTGGAGAAGGTGTGATTACTCGGGAACGGCTCGTAGGATTTTTAGTGTATTTTCCAGGAAAAATCAGCAACGCTTTTTTTGGCCAATTTGGAGAAGCTGTGATTACTCGGGAACGGCTCGTAGGATTTTAAGTGTAATTTCCAGGAAAAATCAGCAACGCTTTTTTTGGCCAATTTGGAGAAGGTGTGATTACTCGGGAACGGCTCGTAGGATTTTTAGTGTATTTTCCAGGAAAAATCAGCAACGTTTTTTTTTTGCCAATTTGGAGAAGATGGGATTACTCGGGAATGGCTCGTAGGATTTTTAGTGTATTTTCCAGGAAAAATCAGCAACGCTTTTTTTGGCCAATTTGGAGAAGGTGTGATTACTCGGGAACGGCTCGTAGGATTTTTAGTGTATTTTCCAGGAAAAATCAGCAATGCTTTTTTTTGGCCAATTTGGAGAAGATGGGATTACTCGGGAACGGCTCGTAAGATTTTTGATGTTTTTTCCAGGAAAAATCAGCAACGCTTTTTTTGGCCAATTTGGAGAAGGTGTGATTACTCGGGAACGGCTCGTAGGATTTTTAGTGTATTTTCCAGGAAAAATCAGCAACGCTTTTTTTTGCCAATTTGGAGAAGATGGGATTACTCGGGAATGGCTCGTAGGATTTTTAGTGTATTTTCCAGGAAAAATCAGCAACGCTTTTTTTGGCCAATTTGGAGAAGGTGTGATTACTCGGGAACGGCTCGTAGGATTTTTAGTGTATTTTCCAGGAAAAATCAGCAACGCTTTTTTTTGGCCAATTTGGAGAAGATGGGATTACTCGGGAACGGCTCGTAAGATTTTTGATGTTTTTTCCAGGAAAAATCAGCAACGCTTTTTTTGGCCAATTTGGAGAAGGTGTGATTACTCGGGAACGGCTCGTAGGATTTTTAGTGTATTTTCCAGGAAAAATCAGCAACGCTTTTTTTGGCCAATTTGGAGAAGGTGTGATTACTCGGGAACGGCTCGTAAGATTTTTAGTGTATTTTCCAGGAAAAATCAGCAACGCTTTTTTTTTGGCCAATTTGGAGAAGGTGTGATTACTCGGGAACGGCTCGTAGGATTTTTAGTGTATTTTCCAGGAAAAATCAGCAACGCTTTTTTTGGCCAATTTGGAGAAGGTGTGATTACTCGGGAACGGCTCGTAAGATTTTTAGTGTAATTTCCAGGAAAAATCAGCAACGCTTTTTTTGGCCAATTTGCAGAAGGTGTGATTACTCGGGAACGGCTCGTAGGTTTTTTAGTGTATTTTCCAGGAAAAATCAGCAACGCTTTTTTTTGGCCAATTTGGAGAAGGTGTGATTACTCGGGAACTGCTCGTAGGATTTTTAGTGTATTTTCCAGGAAAAATCAGCAACGCTTTTTTTTCTAATTTGGAGAAGATGGGATTACTCGGGAACGGCTCGTAGGATTTTTAGTGTAATTTCCAGGAAAAATCAGCAAGGTTTTTTTTTGGCCAATTTGGAGATGGTGTGATTACTCGGGAACAGCTCGTAGGATTTTTAGTGTAATTTCCAGGAAAAATCAGCAACGCTTTTTTTTCTAATTTGGAGAAGGTGTGATTACTCGGGAACGGCTCGTAAGATTTTTAGTGTATTTTCCAGGAAAAATCAGCAACGCTTTTTTTGGCCAATTTGGAGAAGGTGTGATTACTCGGGAACGGCTCGTAGGTTTTTTAGTGTATTTTCCAGGAAAAATCAGCAACGCTTTTTTTTGGCCAATTTGGAGAAGGTGTGATTACTCGGGAACGGCTCGTAAGATTTTTAGTGTATTTTCCAGGAAAAATCAGAAACGCTTTTTTTGGCCAATTTGGAGAAGGTGTGATTACTCGTGAACGGCTCGTAGGATTTTTAGTGTATTTTCCAGGAAAAATCAGCAACGCTTTTTTTGGCCAATTTGGAGAAGATGGGATTACTCGGGAACGGCTCGTAGGATTTTTAGTGTATTTTCCAGGAAAAATCAGCAACGCTTTTTTTTGGCCAATTTGGAGAAGGTGGGATTACTCGGGAACGGCTCGTAAGATTTTTAGTGTATTTTCCAGGAAAAATCAGCAACGCTTTTTTTTGCCAATTTGGAGAAGGTGTGATTACTCGGGAACGGCTCGTAGGATTTTTAGTGTATTTTCCAGGAAAAATCAGCAACGCTTTTTTTTCTAATTTGGAGAAGATGGGATTACTCGGGAACGGCTCGTAGGATTTTTAGTGTAATTTCCAGGAAAAATCAGCAACGCTTTTTTTTCTAATTTGGAGAAGGTGTGATTACTCGGGAACGGCTCGTAGGTTTTTTAGTGTATTTTCCAGGAAAAATCAGCAACGCTTTTTTTTCTAATTTGGAGAAGATGGGATTACTCGGGAACGGCTCGTAGGATTTTTAGTGTATTTTCCAGGAAAAATCAGCAACGCTTTTTTTTGGCCAATTTGGAGAAGATGGGATTACTCGGGAACGGCTCGTAGGTTTTTTAGTGTATTTTTCAGGAAAAATCAGCAACGCTTTTTTTGGCCAATTTGGAGAAGATGGGATTACTTGGGAACTGCTCGTAGGATTTTTAGTGTATTTTCCAGGAAAAATCAACAACGCTTTTTTTTGCCAATTTGGAGAAGGTGTGATTACTCGGGAACGGCTCGTAGGATTTTTAGTGTATTTTCCAGGAAAAATCAGCAACGCTTTTTTTGGCCAATTTGGAGAAGATGGGATTACTCGGGAACTGCTCGTAGGATTTTTAGTGTATTTTCCAGGAAAAATCAACAACGCTTTTTTTTCTAATTTGGAGAAGATGGGATTACTCAGGAACGGCTCGTAGGTTTTTTAATGTATTTTCCAGGAAAAATCAGCAACGCTTTTTTTGGCCAATTTGGAGAAGGTATGATTACTCGGGAACGGCTCGTAGGTTTTTTAGTGTATTTTCCAGGAAAAATCAGCAACGCTTTTTTTTGGCCAATTTGGAGAAGGTGTGATTACTCGGGAACGGCTCGTAGGTTTTTTAGTGTATTTTCCAGGAAAAATCAGCAACGTTTTTTTTTGGCCAATTTGGAGAAGGTGTGATTACTCGGGAACGGCTCGTAGGTTTTTTAGTGTATTTTCCAGGAAAAATCAGCAACGCTTTTTTTTCTAATTTGGAGAGGATGGGATTACTCGGGAACGGCTCGTAGGTTTTTTAGTGTAATTTCCAGGAAAAATCAGCAACACTTTTTTTGGCCAATTTGGAGAAGGTGTGATTACTCGGGAACGGCTCGTAGGTTTTTTAGTGTATTTTCCAGGAAAAATCAACAACGCTTTTTTTGGCCAATTTGGAGAAGGTGTGATTACTCGGGAACGGCTCGTAGGTTTTTTAGTGTATTTTCCAGGAAAAACCAGCAACGCTTTTTTTGGCCAATTTGGAGAAGATGGGATTACTCGGGAACGGCTCGTAGGTTTTTTAGTGTATTTTCCAGGAAAAATCAACAACGCTTTTTTTGGCCAATTTGGAGAAGGTGTGATTACTCGGGAACGGCTCGTAGGATTTTTAGTGTATTTTCCAGGAAAAATCAGCAACGCTTTTTTTTGGCCAATTTGGAGAAGATGGGATTACTCGGGAACGGCTCGTAGGATTTTTGATGTTTTGTCCAGGAAAAATCAGCAACGCTTTTTTTTGGCCAATTTGGAGAAGATGGGATTACTCGGGAACGGCTCGTAGGTTTTTTAGTGTATTTTCCAGGAAAAATCAGCAACGCTTTTTTTTGGCCAATTTGGAGAAGGTGTGATTACTCGGGAACGGCTCGTAAGATTTTTGATGTTTTTTCCAGGAAAAATCAGCAACGCTTTTTTTGGCCAATTTGGAGAAGGTGTGATTACTCGGGAACGGCTCGTAAGATTTTTAGTGTATTTTCCAGGAAAAATCAGCAACGCTTTTTTTGGCCAATTTGGAGAAGGTGTGATTACTCGGGAACGGCTCGTAGGTTTTTTAGTGTATTTTCCAGGAAAAATCAGCAACGCTTTTTTTTTGGCCAATTTGGAGAAGGTGTGATTACTCGGGAACGGCTCGTAGGTTTTTTAGTGTATTTTCCAGGAAAAATCAGCAACGCTTTTTTTTGGCCAATTTGGAGAAGGTGTGATTACTCGGGAACGGCTCGTAGGTTTTTTAGTGTATTTTCCAGGAAAAATCAGCAACGTTTTTTTTGGCCAATTTGGAGAAGATGGGATTACTCGGGAACGGCTCGTAAGATTTTTAGTGTATTTTCCAGGAAAAATCAACAACGCTTTTTTTTGCCAATTTGGAGAAGGTGTGATTACTCGGGAACGGCTCGTAAGATTTTTGATGTTTTTTCCAGGAAAAATCAGCAACGCTTTTTTTGGCCAATTTGGAGAAGGTGTGATTACTCGGGAACGGCTCGTAAGATTTTTAGTGTATTTTCCAGGAAAAATCAGCAACGCTTTTTTTGGCCAATTTGGAGAAGGTGTGATTACTCGGGAACGGCTCGTAAGATTTTTAGTGTATTTTCCAGGAAAAATCAACAACGCTTTTTTTTGCCAATTTGGAGAAGATGGGATTACTCGGGAATGGCTCGTAGGATTTTTAGTGTATTTTCCAGGAAAAATCAGCAACGCTTTTTTTTGGCCAATTCGGAGAAGGTGTGATTACTCGGGAACGGCTCGTAGGATTTTTAGTGTATTTTCCAGGAAAAATCAGCAACGCTTTTTTTGGCCAATTTGGAGAAGATGGGATTACTTGGGAACTGCTCGTAGGATTTTTAGTGTATTTTCCAGGAAAAATCAACAACGCTTTTTTTTGCCAATTTGGAGAAGGTGTGATTACTCGGGAACGGCTCGTAGGTTTTTTAGTGTATTTTTCAGGAAAAATCAGCAACGCTTTTTTTTGGCCAATTTGGAGAAGGTGTGATTACTCGGGAACGGCTCGTAGGATTTTAAGTGTAATTTCCAGGAAAAATCAGCAACGCTTTTTTTGGCCAATTTGGAGAAGGTGTGATTACTCGGGAACGGCTCGTAGGATTTTTAGTGTATTTTCCAGGAAAAATCAGCAACGCTTTTTTTGGCCAATTTGGAGAAGGTGTGATTACTCGGGAACGGCTCGTAAGATTTTTGATGTTTTTTCCAGGAAAAATCAGCAACGCTTTTTTTGGCCAATTTGGAGAAGGTGTGATTACTCGGGAACGGCTCGTAGGATTTTTAGTGTAATTTCCAGGAAAAATCAGCAACACTTTTTTTGGCCAATTTGGAGAAGGTGTGATTACTCGGGAACGGCTCGTAGGTTTTTTAGTGTATTTTCCAGGAAAAATCAACAACGCTTTTTTTGGCCAATTTGGAGAAGGTGTGATTACTCGGGAACGGCTCGTAAGATTTTTGATGTTTTTTCCAGGAAAAATGTGCAACGCTTTTTTTGGCCAATTTGGAGAAGCTGTGATTACTCGGGAACGGCTCGTAGGATTTTTAGTGTAATTTCCAGGAAAAATCAACAACGCTTTTTTTTGGCCAATTTGGAGAAGCTGTGATTACTCGGGAACGGCTCGTAGGATTTTTAGTGTATTTTCCAGGAAAAATCAGCAACGCTTTTTTTTTCTAATTTGGAGAAGATGGGATTACTCGGGAACGGCTCGTAGGTTTTTTAGTGTATTTTCCAGGAAAAATCAGCAACGCTTTTTTTTCTAATTTGGAGAAGGTGTGATTACTCGGGAACGGCTCGTAGGATTTTTAGTGTATTTTCCAGGAAAAATCAGCAACGCTTTTTTTGGCCAATTTGGAGAAGATGGGATTACTCGGGAACGGCTCGTAGGTTTTTTAGTGTTTTTTCCAGGAAAAATCAGCAACGCTTTTTTTTCTAATTTGGAGAAGGTGTGATTACTCGGGAACGGCTCGTAAGATTTTTGATGTTTTTTCCAGGAAAAATCAGCAACGTTTTTTTTTGGCCAATTTGGAGAAGGTGTGATTACTCGGGAACGGCTCGTAAGATTTTTAGTGTATTTTCCAGGAAAAATCAGCAACGCTTTTTTTGGCCAATTTGGAGAAGGTGTGATTACTCGGGAACGGCTCGTAGGATTTTTAGTGTATTTTCCAGGAAAAATCAGCAACGCTTTTTTTTGACAAATTTGGAGAAGGTGTGATTACTCGGGAACGGCTCGTAGGATTTTTAGTGTATTTTCAAGGAAAAATCAGCAACACTTTTTTTGGCCAATTTGGAGAAGCTGTGATTACTCGGGAACCGTTCGTAGGATTTTTAGTGTATTTTTCAGGAAAAATCAGCAACGCTTTTTTTGGCCAATTTGGAGATGGTGTGATTACTCGGGAACGGCTCGTAAGATTTTTAGTGTTTTTTCCAGGAAAAATCAGCAACGCTTTTTTTGGCCAATTTGGAGAAGGTGTGATTACTCGGGAACGGCTCGTAAGATTTTTAGTGTATTTTCCAGGAAAAATCAGCAAGGTTTTTTTTTGGCCAATTTGGAGAAGGTGTGATTACTCGGGAACGGCTCGTAGGTTTTTTAGTGTATTTTTCAGGAAAAATCAGCAACGCTTTTTTTTGGCCAATTTGGAGAAGATAGGATTACTCGGGAACGGCTCGTAGGTTTTTTAGTGTATTTTCCAGGAAAAATCAGCAACGCTTTTTTTGGCCAATTTGGAGAAGATGGGATTACTCGGGAACGGCTCGTAGGTTTTTTAGTGTATTTTTCAGGAAAAATCAGCAACGCTTTTTTTGGCCAATTTGGAGAAGGTGTGATTACTCGGGAACGGCTCGTAAGATTTTTGATGTTTTTTCCAGGAAAAATCAGCAACGCTTTTTTTGGCCAATTTGGAGATGGTGTGATTACTCGGGAACGGCTCGTAGGATTTTTAGTGTATTTTCCAGGAAAAATCAACAACGCTTTTTTTTGGCCAATTTGGAGAAGGTGTGATTACTCGGGAACGGCTCATAAAATTTTTAATATATTTTCCAGGAAAAATCAGCAACACTTTTTTTGGCCAATTTGGAGAAGGTGTGATTACTCGGGAACGGCTCGTAAGATTTTTAGTGTATTTTCCAGGAAAAATCAGCAACGCTTTTTTTGGCCAATTTGGAGAAGATGGGATTACTCGGGAACGGCTCGTAGGTTTTTTAGTGTATTTTCCAGAAAAAATCAGCAACGCTTTTTTTGGCCAATTTGGAGAAGGTGTGATTACTCGGGAACGGCTCGTAAGATTTTTGATGTTTTTTCCAGGAAAAATCAGCAACGCTTTTTTTGGCCAATTTGGAGAAGGTGTGATTACTCGGGAACCGCTCGTAGGATTTTTAGTGTATTTTCCAGGAAAAATCAGCAACGCTTTTTTTGGCCAATTTGGAGAAGGTGTGATTACTCGGGAACGGCTCGTAGGATTTTTAGTGTATTTTCCAGGAAAAATCAGCAACGCTTTTTTTGGCCAATTTGGAGAAGGTGTGATTACTCGGGAACGGCGGCTCGTAAGATTTTTGATGTTTTTTCCAGGAAAAATCAGCAACGCTTTTTTTTGGCCAATTTGGAGAAGGTGTGATTACTCGGGAACGGCTCGTAGGATTTTTAGTGTATTTTCCAGGAAAAATCAACAACGCTTTTTTTGGCCAATTTGGAGAAGGTGTGATTACTCGGGAACGGCTCGTAGGTTTTTTAGTGTATTTTCCAGGAAAAATCAGCAACGCTTTTTTTTCTAATTTGGAGAAGATGGGATTACTCGGGAACGGCTCGTAGGATTTTTGATGTTTTTTCCAGGAAAAATCAGCAACGCTTTTTTGGCCAATTTGGAGAAGCTGTGATTACTCGGGAACGGCTCGTAGGATTTTTAGTGTATTTTCCAGGAAAAATCAACAACGCTTTATTTGGCCAATATGGAGAAGGTGTGATTACTCGGGAACGGCTCGTAGGATTTTTAGTGTATTTTCCAGGAAAAATCAGCAAGGTTTTTTTTTGGCCAATTTGGAGAAGGTGTGATTACTCGGGAACGGCTCGTAGGTTTTTTAGTGTATTTTCCAGGAAAAATCAGCAACGCTTTTTTTTCTAATTTGGAGAAGATGGGATTACTCGGGAACGGCTCGTAGGATTTTTAGTGTATTTTCAAGGAAAAATCAGCAACGCTTTTTTTGGCCAATTTGGAGAAGGTGTGATTACTCGGGAACGGCTCGTAAGATTTTTAGTGTATTTTCCAGGAAAAATCAGCAAGGTTTTTTTTTGGCCAATTTGGAGAAGGTGTGATTACCTACTCGGGAACGGCTCGTAGGTTTTTTAGTGTATTTTTCAGGAAAAATCAGCAACGCTTTTTTTTTGGCCAATTTGGAGAAGATGGGATTACTCGGGAACGGCTCGTAGGTTTTTTAGTGTATTTTCCAGGAAAAATCAGCAACGCTTTTTTTGGCCAATTTGGAGAAGATGGGATTACTCGGGAACGGCTCGTAGGTTTTTTAGTGTATTTTTCAGGAAAAATCAGCAACGCTTTTTTTGGCCAATTTGGAGAAGGTGTGATTACTCGGGAACGGCTCGTAAGATTTTTGATGTTTTTTCCAGGAAAAATCAGCAACGCTTTTTTTGGCCAATTTGGAGATGGTGTGATTACTCGGGAACGGCTCGTAGGATTTTTAGTGTATTTTCCAGGAAAAATCAACAACGCTTTTTTTTGGCCAATTTGGAGAAGGTGTGATTACTCGGGAACGGCTCATAAAATTTTTAATATATTTTCCAGGAAAAATCAGCAACACTTTTTTTGGCCAATTTGGAGAAGGTGTGATTACTCGGGAACGGCTCGTAAGATTTTTAGTGTATTTTCCAGGAAAAATCAGCAACGCTTTTTTTGGCCAATTTGGAGAAGATGGGATTACTCGGGAACGGCTCGTAGGTTTTTTAGTGTATTTTCCAGGAAAAATCAGCAACGCTTTTTTTGGCCAATTTGGAGAAGGTGTGATTACTCGGGAACGGCTCGTAAGATTTTTGATGTTTTTTCCAGGAAAAATCAGCAACGCTTTTTTTGGCCAATTTGGAGAAGGTGTGATTACTCGGGAACCGCTCGTAGGATTTTTAGTGTATTTTCCAGGAAAAATCAGCAACGCTTTTTTTGGCCAATTTGGAGAAGGTGTGATTACTCGGGAACGGCTCGTAGGATTTTTAGTGTATTTTCCAGGAAAAATCAGCAACGCTTTTTTTGGCCAATTTGGAGAAGGTGTGATTACTCGGGAACGGCGGCTCGTAAGATTTTTGATGTTTTTTCCAGGAAAAATCAGCAACGCTTTTTTTGGCCAATTTGGAGAAGGTGTGATTACTCGGGAACGGCTCGTAGGATTTTTAGTGTATTTTCCAGGAAAAATCAACAACGCTTTTTTTGGCCAATTTGGAGAAGGTGTGATTACTCGGGAACGGCTCGTAGGTTTTTTAGTGTATTTTCCAGGAAAAATCAGCAACGCTTTTTTTTCTAATTTGGAGAAGATGGGATTACTCGGGAACGGCTCGTAGGATTTTTGATGTTTTTTCCAGGAAAAATCAGCAACGCTTTTTTGGCCAATTTGGAGAAGCTGTGATTACTCGGGAACGGCTCGTAGGATTTTTAGTGTATTTTCCAGGAAAAATCAACAACGCTTTATTTGGCCAATATGGAGAAGGTGTGATTACTCGGGAACGGCTCGTAGGATTTTTAGTGTATTTTCCAGGAAAAATCAGCAAGGTTTTTTTTTGGCCAATTTGGAGAAGGTGTGATTACTCGGGAACGGCTCGTAGGTTTTTTAGTGTATTTTCCAGGAAAATTCAGCAACGCTTTTTTTTCTAATTTGGAGAAGATGGGATTACTCGGGAACGGCTCGTAGGATTTTTAGTGTATTTTCAAGGAAAAATCAGCAACGCTTTTTTTGGCCAATTTGGAGAAGGTGTGATTACTCGGGAACGGCTCGTAAGATTTTTAGTGTATTTTCCAGGAAAAATCAGCAAGGTTTTTTTTTGGCCAATTTGGAGAAGGTGTGATTACCTACTCGGGAACGGCTCGTAGGTTTTTTAGTGTATTTTTCAGGAAAAATCAGCAACGCTTTTTTTTTGGCCAATTTGGAGAAGATGGGATTACTCGGGAACGGCTCGTAGGTTTTTTAGTGTATTTTCCAGGAAAAATCAGCAACGCTTTTTTTGGCCAATTTGGAGAAGATGGGATTACTCGGGAACGGCTCGTAGGTTTTTTAGTGTATTTTTCAGGAAAAATCAGCAACGCTTTTTTTGGCCAATTTGGAGAAGGTGTGATTACTCGGGAACGGCTCGTAAGATTTTTGATGTTTTTTCCAGGAAAAATCAGCAACGCTTTTTTTGGCCAATTTGGAGATGGTGTGATTACTCGGGAACGGCTCGTAGGACTTTTAGTGTATTTTCCAGGAAAAATCAACAACGCTTTTTTTTGGCCAATTTGGAGAAGGTGTGATTACTCGGGAACGGCTCATAAAATTTTTAATATATTTTCCAGGAAAAATCAGCAACACTTTTTTTGGCCAATTTGGAGAAGGTGTGATTACTCGGGAACGGCTCGTAAGATTTTTAGTGTATTTTCCAGGAAAAATCAGCAACGCTTTTTTTGGCCAATTTGGAGAAGATGGGATTACTCGGGAACGGCTCGTAGGTTTTTTAGTGTATTTTCCAGGAAAAATCAGCAACGCTTTTTTTGGCCAATTTGGAGAAGGTGTGATTACTCGGGAACGGCTCGTAAGATTTTTGATGTTTTTTCCAGGAAAAATCAGCAACGCTTTTTTTGGCCAATTTGGAGAAGGTGTGATTACTCGGGAACGGCTCGTAGGATTTTTAGTGTATTTTCCAGGAAAAATCAGCAACGCTTTTTTTGGCCAATTTGGAGAAGGTGTGATTACTCGGGAACGGCTCGTAGGATTTTTAGTGTATTTTCCAGGAAAAATCAGCAACGCTTTTTTTGGCCAATTTGGAGAAGGTGTGATTACTCGGGAACGGCTCGTAGGATTTTTTGTGTATTTTCCAGGAAAAATCAGCAACGCTTTTTTTGGCCAATTTGGAGAAGGTGTGATTACTCGGGAACGGCGGCTCGTAAGATTTTTGATGTTTTTTCCAGGAAAAATCAGCAACGCTTTTTTTGGCCAATTTGGAGAAGGTGTGATTACTCGGGAACGGCTCGTAGGATTTTTAGTGTATTTTCCAGGAAAAATCAATAACGCTTTTTTTGGCCAATTTGGAGAAGGTGTGATTACTCGGGAACGGCTCGTAGGTTTTTTAGTGTATTTTCCAGGAATAATCAGCAACGCTTTTTTTTCTAATTTGGAGAAGATGGGATTACTCGGGAACGGCTCGTAGGATTTTTGATGTTTTTTCCAGGAAAAATCAGCAACGCTTTTTTTGGCCAATTTGGAGAAGCTGTGATTACTCGGGAACGGCTCGTAGGATTTTTAGTGTATTTTCCAGGAAAAATCAACAACGCTTTTTTTGGCCAATTTGGAGAAGGTGTGATTACTCGGGAACGGCTCGTAGGATTTTTAGTGTATTTTCCAGGAAAAATCAGCAAGGTTTTTTTTTGGCCAATTTGGAGAAGGTGTGATTACTCGGGAACGGCTCGTAGGTTTTTTAGTGTATTTTCCAGGAAAAATCAGCAACGCTTTTTTTTCTAATTTGGAGAAGATGGGATTACTCGGGAACGGCTCGTAGGTTTTTTAGTGTATTTTTCAGGAAAAATCAGCAACGCTTTTTTTTGGCCAATTTGGAGAAGGTGTGATTACTCGGGAACGGCTCGTAAGATTTTTAGTGTATTTTCCAGGAAAAATCAGCAACGCTTTTTTTGGCCAATTTGGAGAAGGTGTGATTACTCGGGAACGGCTCGTAAGATTTTTGATGTTTTTTCCAGGAAAAATCAGCAACGCTTTTTTTGGCCAATTTGGAGAAGGTGTGATTACTCGGGAACGGCTCGTAGGATTTTTAGTGTATTTTCCAGGAAAAATCAACAACGCTTTTTTTTGGCCAATTTGGAGAAGGTGTGATTACTCGGGAACGGCTCGTAGGATTTTTAGTGTATTTTCCAGGAAAAATCAGCAACGCTTTTTTTTGCCAATTTGGAGAAGGTGTGATTACTCGGAAACGGCTCGTAGGATTTTTAGTGTATTTTCAAGGAAAAATCAGCAACGCTTTTTTTGGCCAATTTGGAGAAGGTGTGATTACTCGGGAACGGCTCGTAAGATTTTTAGTGTATTTTCCAGGAAAAATCAGCAAGGTTTTTTTTTGGCCAATTTGGAGAAGGTGTGATTACTCGGGAACGGCTCGTAGGTTTTTTAGTGTATTTTTCAGGAAAAATCAGCAACGCTTTTTTTTGGCCAATTTGGAGAAGATGGGATTACTCGGGAACGGCTCGTAGGTTTTTTAGTGTATTTTCCAGGAAAAATCAGCAACGCTTTTTTTGGCCAATTTGGAGAAGATGGGATTACTCGGGAACGGCTCGTAGGTTTTTTAGTGTATTTTTCAGGAAAAATCAGCAACGCTTTTTTTGGCCAATTTGGAGAAGGTGTAATTACTCGGGAACGGCTCGTAAGATTTTTGATGTTTTTTCCAGGAAAAATCAGCAACGCTTTTTTTGGCCAATTTGGAGATGGTGTGATTACTCGGGAACGGCTCGTAGGATTTTTAGTGTATTTTCCAGGAAAAATCAACAACGCTTTTTTTTGGCCAATTTGGAGAAGGTGTGATTACTCGGGAACGGCTCATAAAATTTCTAATATATTTTCCAGGAAAAATCAGCAACACTTTTTTTGGCCAATTTGGAGAAGGTGTGATTACTCGGGAACGGCTCGTAAGATTTTTAGTGTATTTTCCAGGAAAAATCAGCAACGCTTTTTTTGGCCAATTTGGAGAAGATGGGATTACTCGGGAACGGCTCGTAGGTTTTTTAGTGTATTTTCCAGGAAAAACCAGCAACGCTTTTTTTGGCCAATTTGGAGAAGGTGTGATTACTCGGGAACGGCTCGTAAGATATTTGATGTTTTTTCCAGGAAAAATCAGCAACGCTTTTTTTGGCCAATTTGGAGAAGGTGTGATTACTCGGGAACGGCTCGTAGGATTTTTAGTGTATTTTCCAGGAAAAATCAGCAACGCTTTTTTTGGCCAATTTGGAGAAGGTGTGATTACTCGGGAACGGCTCGTAGGATTTTTAGTGTATTTTCCAGGAAAAATCAGCAACGCTTTTTTTGGCCAATTTGGAGAAGATGGGATTACTCGGGAACGGCTCGTAGGTTTTTTAGTGTATTTTCCAGGAAAAATCAGCAACGCTTTTTTTGGCCAATTTGGAGAAGGTGTGATTACTCGGGAACGGCGGCTCGTAAGATTTTTGATGTTTTTTCCAGGAAAAATCAGCAACGCTTTTTTTGGCCAATTTGGAGAAGGTGTGATTACTCGGGAACGGCTCGTAGGATTTTTAGTGTATTTTCCAGGAAAAATCAGCAACGCTTTTTTTGGCCAATTTGGAGAAGGTGTGATTACTCGGGAACGGCTCGTAGGATTTTTAGTGTATTTTCCAGGAAAAATCAGCAACGCTTTTTTTGGCCAATTTGGAGAAGGTGTGATTACTCGGGAACGGCTCGTAGGATTTTTAGTGTATTTTCCAGGAAAAATCAGCAACGCTTTTTTTGGCCAATTTGGAGAAGGTGTGATTACTCGGGAACGGCGGCTCGTAAGATTTTTGATGTTTTTTCCAGGAAAAATCAGCAACGCTTTTTTTGGCCAATTTGGAGAAGGTGTGATTACTCGGGAACGGCTCGTAGGATTTTTAGTGTATTTTCCAGGAAAAATCAACAACGCTTTTTTTGGCCAATTTGGAGAAGGTGTGATTACTCGGGAACGGCTCGTAGGTTTTTTAGTGTATTTTCCAGGAAAAATCAGCAACGCTTTTTTTTCTAATTTGGAGAAGATGGGATTACTCGGGAACGGCTCGTAGGATTTTTGATGTTTTTTCCAGGAAAAATCAGCAACGCTTTTTTTGGCCAATTTGGAGAAGCTGTGATTACTCGGGAACGGCTCGTAGGATTTTTAGTGTATTTTCCAGGAAAAATCAACAACGCTTTTTTTGGCCAATTTGGAGAAGGTGTGATTACTCGGGAACGGCTCGTAGGATTTTTAGTGTATTTTCCAGGAAAAATCAGCAAGGTTTTTTTTTGGCCAATTTGGAGAAGGTGTGATTACTCGGGAACGGCTCGTAGGTTTTTTAGTGTATTTTCCAGGAAAAATCAGCAACGCTTTTTTTTCTAATTTGGAGAAGATGGGATTACTCGGGAACGGCTCGTAGGTTTTTTAGTGTATTTTTCAGGAAAAATCAGCAACGCTTTTTTTTGGCCAATTTGGAGAAGGTGTGATTACTCGGGAACGGCTCGTAAGATTTTTAGTGTATTTTCCAGGAAAAATCAGCAACGCTTTTTTTGGCCAATTTGGAGAAGGTGTGATTACTCGGGAACGGCTCGTAAGATTTTTGATGTTTTTTCCAGGAAAAATCAGCAACGCTTTTTTTGGCCAATTTTGAGAAGGTGTGATTACTCGGGAACGGCTCGTAGGATTTTTAGTGTATTTTCCAGGAAAAATCAACAACGCTTTTTTTTGGCCAATTTGGAGAAGGTGTGATTACTCGGGAACGGCTCGTAGGATTTTTAGTGTATTTTCCAGGAAAAATCAGCAACGCTTTTTTTTGCCAATTTGGAGAAGGTGTGATTACTCGGGAACGGCTCGTAGGATTTTTAGTGTATTTTCAAGGAAAAATCAGCAACGCTTTTTTTGGCCAATTTGGAGAAGGTGTGAGTACTCGGGAACGGCTCGTAAGATTTTTAGTGTATTTTCCAGGAAAAATCAGCAAGGTTTTTTTTTGGCCAATTTGGAGAAGGTGTGATTACTCGGGAACGGCTCGTAGGTTTTTTAGTGTATTTTTCAGGAAAAATCAGCAACGCTTTTTTTTGGCCAATTTGGAGAAGATGGGATTACTCGGGAACGGCTCGTAGGTTTTTTAGTGTATTTTCCAGGAAAAATCAGCAACGCTTTTTTTGGCCAATTTGGAGAAGATGGGATTACTCGGGAACGGCTCGTAGGTTTTTTAGTGTATTTTTCAGGAAAAATCAGCAACGCTTTTTTTGGCCAATTTGGAGAAGGTGTGATTACTCGGGAACGGCTCGTAAGATTTTTGATGTTTTTTCCAGGAAAAATCAGCAACGCTTTTTTTGGCCAATTTGGAGATGGTGTGATTACTCGGGAACGGCTCGTAGGATTTTTAGTGTATTTTCCAGGAAAAATCAACAACGCTTTTTTTTGGCCAATTTGGAGAAGGTGTGATTACTCGGGAACGGCTCATAAAATTTTTAATATATTTTCCAGGAAAAATCAGCAACACTTTTTTTGGCCAATTTGGAGAAGGTGTGATTACTCGGGAACGGCTCGTAAGATTTTTAGTGTATTTTCCAGGAAAAATCAGCAACGCTTTTTTTGGCCAATTTGGAGAAGATGGGATTACTCGGGAACGGCTCGTAGGTTTTTTAGTGTATTTTCCAGGAAAAATCAGCAACGCTTTTTTTGGCCAATTTGGAGAAGGTGTGATTACTCGGGAACGGCTCGTAAGATTTTTGATGTTTTTTCCAGGAAAAATCAGCAACGCTTTTTTTGGCCAATTTGGAGAAGGTGTGATTACTGGGGAACGGCTCGTAGGATTTTTAGTGTATTTTCCAGGAAAAATCAGCAACGCTTTTTTTGGCCAATTTGGAGAAGGTGTGATTACTCGGGAACGGCTCGTAGGATTTTTAGTGTATTTTCCAGGAAAAATCAGCAACGCTTTTTTTGGCCAATTTGGAGAAGGTGTGATTACTCGGGAACGGCTCGTAGGATTTTTAGTGTATTTTCCAGGAAAAATCAGCAACGCTTTTTTTGGCCAATTTGGAGAAGGTGTGATTACTCGGGAACGGCGGCTCGTAAGATTTTTGATGTTTTTTCCAGGAAAAATCAGCAACGCTTTTTTTGGCCAATTTGGAGAAGGTGTGATTACTCGGGAACGGCTCGTAGGATTTTTAGTGTATTTTCCAGGAAAAATCAACAACGCTTTTTTTGGCCAATTTGGAGAAGGTGTGATTACTCGGGAACGGCTCGTAGGTTTTTTAGTGTATTTTCCAGGAAAAATCAGCAACGCTTTTTTTTCTAATTTGGAGAAGATGGGATTACTCGGGAACGGCTCGTAGGATTTTTGATGTTTTTTCCAGGAAAAATCAGCAACGCTTTTTTTGGCCAATTTGGAGAAGCTGTGATTACTCGGGAACGGCTCGTAGGATTTTTAGTGTATTTTCCAGGAAAAATCAACAACGCTTTTTTTGGCCAATTTGGAGAAGGTGTGATTACTCGGGAACGGCTCGTAGGATTTTTAGTGTATTTTCCAGGAAAAATCAGCAAGGTTTTTTTTTGGCCAATTTGGAGAAGGTGTGATTACTCGGGAACGGCTCGTAGGTTTTTTAGTGTATTTTCCAGGAAAAATCAGCAACGCTTTTTTTTCTAATTTGGAGAAGATGGGATTACTCGGGAACGGCTCGTAGGTTTTTTAGTGTATTTTTCAGGAAAAATCAGCAACGCTTTTTTTTGGCCAATTTGGAGAAGGTGTGATTACTCGGGAACGGCTCGTAAGATTTTTAGTGTATTTTCCAGGAAAAATCAGCAACGCTTTTTTTGGCCAATTTGGAGAAGGTGTGATTACTCGGGAACGGCTCGTAAGATTTTTGATGTTTTTTCCAGGAAAAATCAGCAACGCTTTTTTTGGCCAATTTGGAGAAGGTGTGATTACTCGGGAACGGCTCGTAGGATTTTTAGTGTATTTTCCAGGAAAAATCAACAACGCTTTTTTTTGGCCAATTTGGAGAAGGTGTGATTACTCGGGAACGGCTCGTAGGATTTTTAGTGTATTTTCCAGGAAAAATCAGCAACGCTTTTTTTTGCCAATTTGGAGAAGGTGTGATTACTCGGGAACGGCTCGTAGGATTTTTAGTGTATTTTCAAGGAAAAATCAGCAACGCTTTTTTTGGCCAATTTGGAGAAGGTGTGATTACTCGGGAACGGCTCGTAAGATTTTTAGTGTATTTTCCAGGAAAAATCAGCAAGGTTTTTTTTTGGCCAATTTGGAGAAGGTGTGATTACTCGGGAACGGCTCGTAGGTTTTTTAGTGTATTTTTCAGGAAAAATCAGCAACGCTTTTTTTGGCCAATTTGGAGAAGATGGGATTACTCGGGAACGGCTCGTAGGTTTTTTAGTGTATTTTCCAGGAAAAATCAACAACGCTTTTTTTGGCCAATTTGAAGAAGATGGGATTACTCGGGAACGGCTCGTAGGTTTTTTAGTGTATTTTTCAGGAAAAATCAGCAACGCTTTTTTTGGCCAATTTGGAGAAGGTGTGATTACTCGGGAACGGCTCGTAAGATTTTTGATGTTTTTTCCAGGAAAAATCAGCAACGCTTTTTTTGGCCAATTTGGAGATGGTGTGATTACTCGGGAACGGCTCGTAGGATTTTTAGTGTATTTTCCAGGAAAAATCAACAACGCTTTTTTTTGGCCAATTTGGAGAAGGTGTGATTACTCGGGAACGGCTCATAAAATTTTTAATATATTTTCCAGGAAAAATCAGCAACACTTTTTTTGGCCAATTTGGAGAAGGTGTGATTACTCGGGAACGGCTCGTAAGATTTTTAGTGTATTTTCCAGGAAAAATCAGCAACGCTTTTTTTGGCCAATTTGGAGAAGATGGGATTACTCGGGAACGGCTCGTAGGTTTTTTAGTGTATTTTCCAGGAAAAATCAGCAACGCTTTTTTTGGCCAATTTGGAGAAGGTGTGATTACTCGGGAACGGCTCGTAGGATTTTTAGTGTATTTTCCAGGAAAAATCAGCAACGCTTTTTTTGGCCAATTTGGAGAAGGTGTGATTACTCGGGAACGGCTCGTAGGATTTTTAGTGTATTTTCCAGGAAAAATCAGCAACGCTTTTTTTGGCCAATTTGGAGAAGGTGTGATTACTCGGGAACGGCGGCTCGTAAGATTTTTGATGTTTTTTCCAGGAAAAATCAGCAACGCTTTTTTTGGCCAATTTGGAGAAGGTGTGATTACTCGGGAACGGCTCGTAGGATTTTTAGTGTATTTTCCAGGAAAAATCAACAACGCTTTTTTTGGCCAATTTGGAGAAGGTGTGATTACTCGGGAACGGCTCGTAGGTTTTTTAGTGTATTTTCCAGGAAAAATCAGCAACGCTTTTTTTTCTAATTTGGAGAAGATGGGATTACTCGGGAACGGCTCGTAGGATTTTTGATGTTTTTTCCAGGAAAAATCAGCAACGCTTTTTTTGGCCAATTTGGAGAAGCTGTGATTACTCGGGAACGGCTCGTAGGATTTTTAGTGTATTTTCCAGGAAAAATCAACAACGCTTTTTTTGGCCAATTTGGAGAAGGTGTGATTACTCGGGAACGGCTCGTAGGATTTTTAGTGTATTTTCCAGGAAAAATCAGCAAGGTTTTTTTTTGGCCAATTTGGAGAAGGTGTGATTACTCGGGAACGGCTCGTAGGTTTTTTAGTGTATTTTCCAGGAAAAATCAGCAACGCTTTTTTTTCTAATTTGGAGAAGATGGGATTACTCGGGAACGGCTCGTAGGTTTTTTAGTGTATTTTTCAGGAAAAATCAGCAACGCTTTTTTTTGGCCAATTTGGAGAAGGTGTGATTACTCGGGAACGGCTCGTAAGATTTTTAGTGTATTTTCCAGGAAAAATCAGCAACGCTTTTTTTGGCCAATTTGGAGAAGGTGTGATTACTCGGGAACGGCTCGTAAGATTTTTGATGTTTTTTCCAGGAAAAATCAGCAACGCTTTTTTTGGCCAATTTGGAGAAGGTGTGATTACTCGGGAACGGCTCGTAGGATTTTTAGTGTATTTTCCAGGAAAAATCAACAACGCTTTTTTTTGGCCAATTTGGAGAAGGTGTGATTACTCGGGAACGGCTCGTAGGATTTTTAGTGTATTTTCCAGGAAAAATCAGCAACGCTTTTTTTTGCCAATTTGGAGAAGGTGTGATTACTCGGGAACGGCTCGTAGGATTTTTAGTGTATTTTCAAGGAAAAATCAGCAACGCTTTTTTTGGCCAATTTGGAGAAGGTGTGATTACTCGGGAACGGCTCGTAAGATTTTTAGTGTATTTTTCAGGAAAAATCAGCAAGGTTTTTTTTTGGCCAATTTGGAGAAGGTGTGATTACTCGGGAACGGCTCGTAGGTTTTTTAGTGTATTTTTCAGGAAAAATCAGCAACGCTTTTTTTGGCCAATTTGGAGAAGATGGGATTACTCGGGAACGGCTCGTAGGTTTTTTAGTGTATTTTCCAGGAAAAATCAACAACGCTTTTTTTGGCCAATTTGAAGAAGATGGGATTACTCGGGAACGGCTCGTAGGTTTTTTAGTGTATTTTTCAGGAAAAATCAGCAACGCTTTTTTTGGCCAATTTGGAGAAGGTGTGATTACTCGGGAACGGCTCGTAAGATTTTTGATGTTTTTTCCAGGAAAAATCAGCAACGCTTTTTTTGGCCAATTTGGAGATGGTGTGATTACTCGGGAACGGCTCGTAGGATTTTTAGTGTATTTTCCAGGAAAAATCAACAACGCTTTTTTTTGGCCAATTTGGAGAAGGTGTGATTACTCGGGAACGGCTCATAAAATTTTTAATATATTTTCCAGGAAAAATCAGCAACACTTTTTTTGGCCAATTTGGAGAAGGTGTGATTACTCGGGAACGGCTCGTAAGATTTTTAGTGTATTTTCCAGGAAAAATCAGCAACGCTTTTTTTGGCCAATTTGGAGAAGATGGGATTACTCGGGAACGGCTCGTAGGTTTTTTAGTGTATTTTCCAGGAAAAATCAGCAACGCTTTTTTTGGCCAATTTGGAGAAGGTGTGATTACTCGGGAACGGCTCGTAAGATTTTTGATGTTTTTTCCAGGAAAAATCAGCAACGCTTTTTTTGGCCAATTTGGAGAAGGTGTGATTACTCGGGAACGGCTCGTAGGATTTTTAGTGTATTTTCCAGGAAAAATCAGCAACGCTTTTTTTGGCCAATTTGGAGAAGGTGTGATTACTCGGGAACGGCTCGTAGGATTTTTAGTGTATTTTCCAGGAAAAATCAGCAACGCTTTTTTTGGCCAATTTGGAGAAGGTGTGATTACTCGGGAACGGCTCGTAGGATTTTTAGTGTATTTTCCAGGAAAAATCAGCAACGCTTTTTTTGGCCAATTTGGAGAAGGTGTGATTACTCGGGAACGGCGGCTCGTAAGATTTTTGATGTTTTTTCCAGGAAAAATCAGCAACGCTTTTTTTGGCCAATTTGGAGAAGGTGTGATTACTCGGGAACGGCTCGTAGGATTTTTAGTGTATTTTCCAGGAAAAATCAACAACGCTTTTTTTGGCCAATTTGGAGAAAGTGTGATTACTCGGGAACGGCTCGTAGGTTTTTTAGTGTATTTTCCAGGAAAAATCAGCAACGCTTTTTTTTCTAATTTGGAGAAGATGGGATTACTCGGGAACGGCTCGTAGGATTTTTGATGTTTTTTCCAGGAAAAATCAGCAACGCTTTTTTTGGCCAATTTGGAGAAGCTGTGATTACTCGGGAACGGCTCGTAGGATTTTTAGTGTATTTTCCAGGAAAAATCAACAACGCTTTTTTTGGCCAATTTGGAGAAGGTGTGATTACTCGGGAACGGCTCGTAGGATTTTTAGTGTATTTTCCAGGAAAAATCAGCAAGGTTTTTTTTTGGCCAATTTGGAGAAGGTGTGATTACTCGGGAACGGCTCGTAAGATTTTTGATGTTTTTTCCAGGAAAAATCAGCAACACTTTTTTTGGCCAATTTGGAGAAGGTGTGATTACTCGGGAACGGCTCGTAAGATTTTTAGTGTATTTTCCAGGAAAAATCAGCAAGGTTTTTTTTTGGCCAATTTGGAGAAGGTGTGATTACTCGGGAACGGCTCGTAGGTTTTTTAGTGTATTTTTCAGGAAAAATCAGCAACGCTTTTTTTTGCCAATTTGGAGAAGATGGGATTACTCGGGAACGGCTCGTAGGTTTTTTAGTGTATTTTCCAGGAAAAATCAGCAACGCTTTTTTTGGCCAATTTGGAGAAGGTGTGATTACTCGGGAACGGCTCGTAGGATTTTTAGTGTATTTTCCAGGAAAAATCAGCAACGCTTTTTTTTCTAATTTGGAGAAGATGGGATTACTCGGGAACGGCTCGTAGGTTTTTTAGTGTATTTTTCAGGAAAAATCAGCAACGCTTTTTTTTGGCCAATTTGGAGAAGGTGTGATTACTCGGGAACGGCTCGTAAGATTTTTAGTGTATTTTCCAGGAAAAATCAGCAACGCTTTTTTTGGCCAATTTGGAGAAGGTGTGATTACTCGGGAACGGCTCGTAAGATTTTTGATGTTTTTTCCAGGAAAAATCAGCAACGCTTTTTTTGGCCAATTTGGAGAAGGTGTGATTACTCGGGAACGGCTCGTAGGATTTTTAGTGTATTTTCCAGGAAAAATCAACAACGCTTTTTTTAGGCCAATTTGGAGAAGGTGTGATTACTCGGGAACGGCTCGTAGGATTTTTAGTGTATTTTCCAGGAAAAATCAGCAACCCTTTTTTTTGCCAATTTGGAGAAGGTGTGATTACTCGGGAACGGCTCGTAGGATTTTTAGTGTATTTTCAAGGAAAAATCAGCAACGCTTTTTTTGGCCAATTTGGAGAAGGTGTGATTACTCGGGAACGGCTCGTAAGATTTTTAGTGTATTTTCCAGGAAAAATCAGCAAGGTTTTTTTTTGGCCAATTTGGAGAAGGTGTGATTACTCGGGAACGGCTCGTAGGTTTTTTAGTGTATTTTTCAGGAAAAATCAGCAACGCTTTTTTTTGGCCAATTTGGAGAAGATGGGATTACTCGGGAACGGCTCGTAGGTTTTTTAGTGTATTTTCCAGGAAAAATCAGCAACGCTTTTTTTGGCCAATTTGGAGAAGATGGGATTACTTGGGAACGGCTCGTAGGTTTTTTAGTGTATTTTTCAGGAAAAATCAGCAACGCTTTTTTTGGCCAATTTGGAGAAGGTGTGATTACTCGGGAACGGCTCGTAAGATTTTTGATGTTTTTTCCAGGAAAAATCAGCAACGCTTTTTTTGGCCAATTTGGAGATGGTGTGATTACTCGGGAACGGCTCGTAGGATTTTTAGTGTATTTTCCAGGAAAAATCAACAACGCTTTTTTTTGGCCAATTTGGAGAAGGTGTGATTACTCGGGAACGGCTCATAAAATTTTTAATATATTTTCCAGGAAAAATCAGCAACACTTTTTTTTGGCCAATTTGGAGAAGGTGTGATTACTCGGGAACGGCTCGTAAGATTTTTAGTGTATTTTCCAGGAAAAATCAGCAACGCTTTTTTTGGCCAATTTGGAGAAGATGGGATTACTCGGGAACGGCTCGTAGCTTTTTTAGTGTATTTTCCAGGAAAAATCAGCAACGCTTTTTTTGGCCAATTTGGAGAAGGTGTGATTACTCGGGAACGGCTCGTAAGATTTTTGATGTTTTTTCCAGGAAAAATCAGCAACGCTTTTTTTGGCCAATTTGGAGAAGGTGTGATTACTCGGGAACGGCTCGTAGGATTTTTAGTGTATTTTCCAGGAAAAATCAGCAACGCTTTTTTTGGCCAATTTGGAGAAGGTGTGATTACTCGGGAACGGCTCGTAGGATTTTTAGTGTATTTTCCAGGAAAAATCAGCAACGCTTTTTTTGGCCAATTTGGAGAAGGTGTGATTACTCGGGAACGGCTCGTAGGATTTTTAGTGTATTTTCCAGGAAAAATCAGCAACGCTTTTTTTGGCCAATTTGGAGAAGGTGTGATTACTCGGGAACGGCGGCTCGTAAGATTTTTGATGTTTTTTCCAGGAAAAATCAGCAACGCTTTTTTTGGCCAATTTGGAGAAGGTGTGATTACTCGGGAACGGCTCGTAGGATTTTTAGTGTATTTTCCAGGAAAAATCAACAACGCTTTTTTTGGCCAATTTGGAGAAGGTGTGATTACTCGGGAACGGCTCGTAAGATTTTTGATGTTTTTTCCAGGAAAAATCAACAACGCTTTTTTTGGCCAATTTGGAGAAGGTGTGATTACTCGGGAACGGCTCGTAGGATTTTTAGTGTATTTTCCAGGAAAAATCAACAACGCTTTTTTTTGGCCAATTTGGAGAAGGTGTGATTACTCGGGAACGGCTCGTAGGATTTTTAGTGTATTTTCCAGGAAAAATCAGCAACGCTTTTTTTTGCCAATTTGGAGAAGGTGTGATTACTCGGGAACGGCTCGTAGGATTTTTAGTGTATTTTCAAGGAAAAATCAGCAACGCTTTTTTTTGCCAATTTGGAGAAAGTGTGATTACTCCGGAACGGCTCGTAGGATTTTTAGTGTATTTTCCAGGAAAAATCAGCAACGCTTTTTTTTGGCCAATTTGGAGAAGATGGGATTACTCGGGAACGGCTCGTAGGATTTTTAGTGTATTTTCCAGGAAAAATCAGCAACGCTTTTTTTTGCCAATTTGGAGAAGGTGTGATTACTCGGGAACGGCTCGTAGGTTTTTTAGTGTATTTTCCAGGAAAAATCAGCAACGCTTTTTTTGGCCAATTTGGAGAAGGTGTGATTACTCGGGAACGGCTCGTAAGATTTTTGATGTTTTTTCCAGGAAAAATCAGGAACGCTTTTTTTGGCCAATTCGGAGAAGATGGGATTACTCGGGAACGGCTCGTAGGTTTTTTAGTGTATTTTTCAGGAAAAATCAGCAACGCTTTTTTTTGGCCAATTTGGAGAAGATGGGATTACTCGGGAACGGCTCGTAGGATTTTTAGTGTATTTTCCAGGAAAAATCAGCAACGCTTTTTTTGCCAATTTGGAGAAGGTGTGATTACTCGGGAACTGCTCGTAGGATTTTTAGTGTAATTTCCAGGAAAAATCAACAACGCTTTTTTTGGCCAATTTGGAGAAGGTGTGATTACTCGGGAACGGCTCGTAAGATTTTTAGTGTATTTTCCAGGAAAAATCAACAACGCTTTTTTTGGCCAATTTGGAGAAGGTGTGATTACTCGGGAACGGCTCGTAAGATTTTTAGTGTATTTTCCAGGAAAAATCAACAACGCTTTTTTTGGCCAATTTGGAGAAGATGGGATTACTCGGGAACGGCTCGTAAGATTTTTAGTGTATTTTCCAGGAAAAATCAGCAACGCTTTTTTTGGCCAATTTGGAGAAGGTGTGATTACTCGGGAACGGCTCGTAGGATTTTTAGTGTATTTTCCAGGAAAAATCAGCAACGCTTTTTTTGGCCAATTTGGAGAAGGTGTGATTACTCGGGAACTGCTCGTAGGATTTTTAGTGTATTTTCCAGGAAAAATCAGCAACGCTTTTTTTTCTAATTTGGAGAAGATGTGATTACTCGGGAACGGCTCGTAAGATTTTTGATGTTTTTTCCAGGAAAAATCAGCAACGCTTTTTTTGGCCAATTTGGAGAAGGTGTGATTACTCGGGAACGGCTCGTAAGATTTTTGATGTTTTTTCCAGGAAAAATCAGCAACGCTTTTTTTGGCCAATTTGGAGAAGGTGTGATTACTCGGGAACGGCTCGTAGGTTTTTTAGTGTATTTTCCAGGAAAAATCAGCAACGCTTTTTTTTGGCCAATTTGGAGAAGGTGTGATTACTCGGGAACGGCTCGTAAGATTTTTGATGTTTTTTCCAGGAAAAATCAGCAACGCTTTTTTTGGCCAATTTGGAGAAGGTGTGATTACTCGGGAACGGCTCGTAGGATTTTTAGTGTATTTTCCAGGAAAAATCAGCAACGCTTTTTTTGGCCAATTTGGAGAAGGTGTGATTACTCGGGAACGGCTCGTAAGATTTTTGATGTTTTTTCCAGGAAAAATCAGCAACGCTTTTTTTTGGCCAATTTGGAGAAGGTGTGATTAGTCGGGAACGGCTCGTAGGTTTTTTAGTGTATTTTCCAGGAAAAATCAGCAACGCTTTTTTTTCTAATTTGGAGAAGATGGGATTACTCGGGAACGGCTCGTAGGATTTTTAGTGTATTTTCCAGGAAAAATCAGCAACGCTTTTTTTTGGCCAATTTGGAGAAGGTGTGATTACTCGGGAACGGCTCGTAGGATTTTTGATGTTTTTTCCAGGAAAAATCAGCAACGCTTTTTTTGGCCAATTTGGAGAAGGTGTGATTACTCGGGAACGGCTCGTAGGTTTTTTAGTGTATTTTCCAGGAAAAATCAGCAACGCTTTTTTTTGGCCAATTTGGAGAAGGTGTGATTACTCGGGAACGGCTCGTAGGATTTTTAGTGTAATTTCCAGGAAAAATCAACAACGCTTTTTTTTGGCCAATTTGGAGAAGCTGTGATTACTCGGGAACGGCTCGTAGGATTTTTAGTGTATTTTCCAGGAAAAATCAACAACGCTTTTTTTGGCCAATTTGGAGAAGGTGTGATTACTCGGGAACGGCTCGTAGGTTTTTTAGTGTATTTTCCAGGAAAAATCAGCAACGCTTTTTTTGGCCAATTTGGAGAAGGTGTGATTACTCGGGAACGGCTCGTAGGTTTTTTAGTGTATTTTTCAGGAAAAATCAGCAACGCTTTTTTTGGCCAATTTGGAGAAGGTGTGATTACTCGGGAACGGCTCGTAAGATTTTTGATGTTTTTTCCAGGAAAAATCAGCAACGCTTTTTTTGGCCAATTTGGAGATGGTGTGATTACTCGGGAACGGCTCGTAAGATTTTTAGTGTATTTTCCAGGAAAAATCAGCAACGCTTTTTTTTGGCCAATTTGGAGAAGGTGTGATTACTCGGGAACGGCTCGTAGGTTTTTTAGTGTATTTTCCAGGAAAAATCAGCAAGGTTTTTTTTTTGGCCAATTTGGAGAAGGTGTGATTACTCGGGAACGGCTCGTAGGTTTTTTAGTGTATTTTCCAGGAAAAATCAACAACGCTTTTTTTGGCCAATTTGGATAAGGTGTGATTACTCGGGAATGGCTCGTAGGATTTTTAGTGTATTTTCCAGGAAAAATCAGCAACGCTTTTTTTTGGCCAATTTGGAGAAGGTGTGATTACTCGGGAACGGCTCGTAAGATTTTTGATGTTTTTTCCAGGAAAAATCAGCAACGCTTTTTTTTGGCCAATTTGGAGAAGGTGTGATTACTCGGGAACGGCTCGTAAGATTTTTAGTGTATTTTCCAGGAAAAATCAGCAACGCTTTTTGGCCAATTTGGAGAAGGTGTGATTACTCGGGAACGGCTCGTAGGATTTTTAGTGTATTTTCCAGGAAAAATAAGCAACGCTTTTTTTTGCCAATTTGGAGAAGGTGTGATTACTCGGGAACGGCTCGTAGGATTTTTAGTGTATTTTCAAGGAAAAATCAGCAACGCTTTTTTTGGCCAATTTGGAGAAGCTGTGATTACTCGGGAACGGCTCGTAGGATTTTTAGTGTATTTTCCAGGAAAAATCAGCAACGCTTTTTTTGGCCAATTTGGAGAAGATGGGATTACTCGGGAACTGCTCGTAGGATTTTTAGTGTATTTTCCAGGAAAAATCAACAACGCTTTTTTTTCTAATTTGGAGAAGATGGGATTACTCGGGAACGGCTCGTAAGATTTTTAGTGTATTTTCCAGGAAAAATCAGCAACGCTTTTTTTGGCCAATTTGGAGAAGGTGTGATTACTCGGGAACGGCTCGTAAGATTTTTAGTGTATTTTCCAGGAAAAATCAACAACGCTTTTTTTTTCTAATTTGGAGAAGATGGGATTACTCGGGAACGGCTCGTAAGATTTTTAGTGTATTTTCCAGGAAAAATCAGCAACGCTTTTTTTGGCCAATTTGGAGAAGGTGTGATTACTCGGGAACGGCTCGTAAGATTTTTAGTGTATTTTCCAGGAAAAATCAGCAACGCTTTTTTTTGGCCAATTTGGAGAAGGTGTGATTACTCGGGAACGGCTCGTAGGATTTTTAGTGTAATTTCCAGGAAAAATCAACAACGCTTTTTTTTGGCCAATTTGGAGAAGGTGTGATTACTCGGGAACGGCTCGTAAGATTTTTAGTGTATTTTCCAGGAAAAATCAGCAACGCTTTTTTTTTGGCCAATTTGGAGAAGGTGTGATTACTCGGGAACGGCTCGTAGGATTTTTAGTGTAATTTCCAGGAAAAATCAACAACGCTTTTTTTTGGCCAATTTGGAGAAGGTGTGATTACTCGGGAACGGCTCGTAGGTTTTTTAGTGTATTTTCCAGAAAAAATCAGCAAGGTTTTTTTTTGGCCAATTTGGAGAAGGTGTGATTACTCGGGAACGGCTCGTAGGATTTTTAGTGTAATTTCCAGGAAAAATCAGCAACGCTTTTTTTTCTAATTTGGAGAAGGTGTGATTACTCGGGAACGGCTCGTAAGATTTTTAGTGTATTTTCCAGGAAAAATCAGCAACGCTTTTTTTGGCCAATTTGGAGAAGGTGTGATTACTCGGAACGGCTCGTAGGTTTTTTAGTGTATTTTCCAGGAAAAATCAGCAACGCTTTTTTTTGGCCAATTTGGAGAAGGTGTGATTACTCGGAAACGGCTCGTAAGATTTTTAGTGTATTTTCCAGGAAAAATCAGCAACGCTTTTTTTGGCCAATTTGGAGAAGGTGTGATTACTCGGGAACGGCTCGTAGGTTTTTTAGTGTATTTTTCAGGAAAAATCAGCAACGCTTTTTTTTGGCCAATTTGGAGAAGATGGGATTACTCGGGAACTGCTCGTAGGATTTTTAGTGTATTTTCCAGGAAAAATCAACAACGCTTTTTTTGGCCAATTTGGAGAAGCTGATTTTACTCGGGAACGGCTCGTAGGATTTTTAGTGTATTTTCCAGGAAAAATCAACAACGCTTTTTTTGGCCAATTTGGAGAAGGTGTGATTACTCGGGAACGGCTCGTAGGTTTTTTAGTGTATTTTCCAGGAAAAATCAGCAACGCTTTTTTTTGGCCAATTTGGAGAAGGTGTGATTACTCGGGAACGGCTCGTAGGATTTTTAGTGTATTTTCCAGGAAAAATCAACAACGCTTTTTTTGGCCAATTTGGAGAAGGTGTGATTACTCGGAAACGGCTCGTAAGATTTTTAGTGTATTTTCCAGGAAAAATCAGCAACGCTTTTTTTGGCCAATTTGGAGAAGGTGTGATTACTCGGGAACGGCTCGTAAGATTTTTAGTGTATTTTCCAGGAAAAATCAGCAACGCTTTTTTTGGCCAATTTGGAGAAGGTGTGATTACTCGGGAACGGCTCGTAAGATTTTTAGTGTATTTTCCAGGAAAAATCAGCAACGCTTTTTTTGGCCAATTTGGATAAGGTGTGATTACTCGGGAACGGCTCGTAGGATTTTTAGTGTATTTTCCAGGAAAAATCAGCAACGCTTTTTTTTGGCCAATTTGGAGAAGGTGTGATTACTCGGGAACGGCTCGTAAGATTTTTGATGTTTTTTCCAGGAAAAATCAGCAACGCTTTTTTTTTGCCAATTTGGAGAAGGTGTGATTACTCGGGAACGGCTCGTAAGATTTTTAGTGTATTTTCCAGGAAAAATCAGCAACGCTTTTTTTGGCCAATTTGGAGAAGGTGTGATTACTCGGGAACGGCTCGTAGGATTTTTAGTGTATTTTCCAGGAAAAATCAGCAACGCTTTTTTTTGCCAATTTGGAGAAGGTGTGATTACTCGGGAACGGCTCGTAGGATTTTTAGTGTATTTTCAAGGAAAAATCAGCAACGCTTTTTTTGGCCAATTTGGAGAAGCTGTGATTACTCGGGAACGGCTCGTAGGATTTTTAGTGTATTTTCCAGGAAAAATCAGCAACGCTTTTTTTTGGCCAATTTGGAGAAGATGGGATTACTCGGGAACTGCTCGTAGGATTTTTAGTGTATTTTCCAGGAAAAATCAACAACGCTTTTTTTTCTAATTTGGAGAAGATGGGATTACTCGGGAACGGCTCGTAAGATTTTTAGTGTATTTTCCAGGAAAAATCAGCAAGGTTTTTTTTGGCCAATTCGGAGAAGGTGTGATTACTCGGGAACGGCTCGTAGGTTTTTTAGTGTATTTTTCAGGAAAAATCAGCAACGCTTTTTTTTGGCCAATTTGGAGAAGGTGTGATTACTCGGGAACGGCTCGTAAGATTTTTAGTGTATTTTCCAGGAAAAATCAGCAACGCTTTTTTTTGGCCAATTTGGAGAAGGTGTGATTACTCGGGAACGGCTCGTAGGTTTTTTAGTGTATTTTCCAGGAAAAATCGGCAACGCTTTTTTTGGCCAATTTGGAGAAGGTGTGATTACTCGGGAACGGCTCTTAGTTTTTTTTAGTGTATTTTTCAGGAAAAATCAGCAACGCTTTTTTTTGGCCAATTTGGAGAAGATGGGATTACTCGGGAACTGCTCGTAGGATTTTTAGTGTATTTTCCAGGAAAAATCAACAACGCTTTTTTTGGCCAATTTGGAGAAGCTGTGATTACTCGGGAACGGCTCGTAGGATTTTTAGTGTATTTTCCAGGAAAAATCAACAACGCTTTTTTTGGCCAATTTGGAGAAGGTGTGATTACTCGGGAACGGCTCGTAAGATTTTTGATGTTTTTTCCAGGAAAAATCAGCAACGCTTTTTTTGGCCAATTTGGAGAAGATGGGATTACTCGGGAACTGCTCGTAGGATTTTTAGTGTATTTTCCAGGAAAAATCAACAACGCTTTTTTTGGCCAATTTGGAGAAGGTGTGATTACTCGGGAACGGCTCGTAGGATTTTTAGTGTATTTTCCAGGAAAAATCAGCAACGCTTTTTTTGGCCAATTTGGATAAGGTGTGATTACTCGGGAACGGCTCGTAGGATTTTTAGTGTATTTTCCAGGAAAAATCAGCAACGCTTTTTTTTGGCCAATTTGGAGAAGGTGTGATTACTCGGGAACGGCTCGTAAGATTTTTGATGTTTTTTCCAGGAAAAATCAGCAACGCTTTTTTTTGGCCAATTTGGAGAAGGTGTGATTACTCGGGAACGGCTCGTAAGATTTTTAGTGTATTTTCCAGGAAAAATCAGCAACGCTTTTTTTGGCCAATTTGGAGAAGGTGTGATTACTCGGGAACGGCTCGTAGGATTTTTAGTGTATTTTCCAGGAAAAATCAGCAACGCTTTTTTTTGCCAATTTGGAGAAGGTGTGATTACTCGGGAACGGCTCGTAGGATTTTTAGTGTATTTTCAAGGAAAAATCAGCAACGCTTTTTTTGGCCAATTCGGAGAAGCTGTGATTACTCGGGAACGGCTCGTAGGATTTTTAGTGTATTTTCCAGGAAAAATCAGCAACGCTTTTTTTGGCCAATTTGGAGAAGATGGGATTACTCGGGAACTGCTGGTAGGATTTTTAGTGTATTTTCCAGGAAAAATCAACAACGCTTTTTTTTCTAATTTGGAGAAGATGGGATTACTCGGGAACGGCTCGTAAGATTTTTAGTGCATTTTCCAGGAAAAATCAGCAACGCTTTTTTTGGCCAATTTGGAGAAGGTGTGATTACTCGGGAACGGCTCGTAGGTTTTTTAGTGTATTTTTCAGGAAAAATCAGCAACGCTTTTTTTTGGCCAATTTGGAGAAGGTGTGATTACTCGGGAACGGCTCGTAAGATTTTTAGTGTATTTTCCAGGAAAAATCAGCAACGCTTTTTTTTGGCCAATTTGGAGAAGGTGTGATTACTCGGGAACGGCTCGTAGGTTTTTTAGTGTATTTTCCAGGAAAAATCAGCAACGCTTTTTTTGGCCAATTTGGAGAAGGTGTGATTACTCGGGAACGGCTCGTAGGTTTTTAAGTGTATTTTTCAGGAAAAATCAGCAACGCTTTTTTTTGGCCAATTTGGAGAAGATGGGATTACTCGGGAACTGCTCGTAGGATTTTTAGTGTATTTTCCAGGAAAAATCAACAACGCTTTTTTTGGCCAATTTGGAGAAGCTGTGATTACTCGGGAACGGCTCGTAGGATTTTTAGTGTATTTTCCAGGAAAAATCAACAACGCTTTTTTTGGCCAATTTGGAGAAGGTGTGATTACTCGGGAACGGCTCGTAGGTTTTTTAGTGTATTTTCCAGGAAAAATCAGCAACGCTTTTTTTTGGCCAATTTGGAGAAGGTGTGATTACTCGGGAACGGCTCGTAAGATTTTTAGTGTATTTTCCAGGAAAAATCAGCAACGTTTTTTTTTTCTAATTTGTAGAAGATGGGATTACTCGGGAACGGCTCGTAAGATTTTTAGTGTATTTTCCAGGAAAAATCAGCAACGCTTTTTTTGGCCAATTTGGAGAAGGTGTGATTACTCGGGAACGGCTCGTAAGATTTTTAGTGTATTTTCCAGGAAAAATCAGCAACGCTTTTTTTTTGCCAATTTGGAGAAGGTGTGATTACTCGGGAACGGCTCGTAAGATTTTTGATGTTTTTTCCAGGAAAAATCAGCAACGCTTTTTTTGGCCAATTTGGAGAAGGTGTGATTACTCGGGAACGGCTCGTAAGATTTTTAGTGTTTTTTTCCAGGAAAAATCAGCAACGTTTTTTTTTTCTAATTTGGAGAAGGTGTGATTACTCGGGAACGGCTCGTAGGATTTTTAGTGTATTTTCCAGGAAAAATCAACAACGCTTTTTTTTGGCCAATTTGGAGAAGGTGTGATTACTCGGGAACGGCTCATAAAATTTTTAATATATTTTCCAGGAAAAATCAGCAACGCTTTTTTTTGGCCAATTTGGAGAAGGTGTGATTACTCGGAAACGGCTCGTAAGATTTTTAGTGTATTTTCCAGGAAAAATCAGCAACGTTTTTTTTTTTGCAAATTTGGAGAAGGTGTGATTACTCGGGAACGGCTCGTAAGATTTTTAGTGTATTTTCCAGGAAAAATCAGCAACGCTTTTTTTTTTGGCCAATTTGGAGAAGGTGTGATTACTCGGGAACGGCTCGTAAGATTTTTGATGTTTTTTCCAGGAAAAATCAGCAACGCTTTTTTTTGGCCAATTTGGAGAAGGTGTGATTACTCGGGAACGGCTCGTAAGATTTTTAGTGTTTTTTTCCAGGAAAAATCAGCAACGCTTTTTTTTTCTAATTTGGAGAAGGTGTGATTACTCGGGAACGGCTCGTAAGATTTTTAGTGTATTTTCCAGGAAAAATCAGCAACGCTTTTTTTGGCCAATTTGGAGAAGGTGTGATTACTCGGGAACGGCTCGTAAGATTTTTAGTGTTTTTTTCCAGGAAAAATCAGCAACGCTTTTTTTTCTAATTTGGAGAAGGTGTGATTACTCGGGAACGGCTCGTAGGATTTTTAGTGTATTTTCCAGGAAAAATCAACAACGCTTTTTTTTGGCCAATTTGGAGAAGGTGTGATTACTCGGGAACGGCTCATAAAATTTTTAATATATTTTCCAGGAAAAATCAGCAACGCTTTTTTTTTGGCCAATTTGGAGAAGGTGTGATTACTCGGAAACGGCTCGTAAGATTTTTAGTGTATTTTCCAGGAAAAATCAGCAACGTTTTTTTTTTTTGCCAATTTGGAGAAGGTGTGATTACTCGGGAACGGCTCGTAAGATTTTTAGTGTATTTTCCAGGAAAAATCAGCAACGCTTTTTTTTTGGCCAATTTGGAGAAGGTGTGATTACTCGGGAACGGCTCGTAGGATTTTTAGTGTAATTTCCAGGAAAAATCAACAACGCTTTTTTTTTTGCCAATTTGGAGAAGCTGTGATTACTCGGGAACGGCTCGTAGGATTTTAAGTGTATTTTCCAGGAAAAATTAGCAACGCTTTTTTTTGCCAATTTGGAGAAGGTGTGATTACTCGGGAACGGCTCGTAATATTTTTAGTGTATTTTCCAGGAAAAATCAGCAACGTTTTTTTTGGCCAATTTGGAGAAGGTGTGATTACTCGGGAACGGCTCGTAGGATTTTTAGTGTATTTTCCAGGAAAAATCAGCAACGCTTTTTTTGGCCAATTTGGAGAAGGTGTGATTACTCGGGAACGGCTCGTAAGATTTTTTAGTGTATTTTCCAGGAAAAATCAGCAACGCTTTTTTTTTTGGCCAATTTGGAGAAGGTGTGATTACTCGGGAACGGCTCGTAGGATTTTTTAGTGTAATTTCCAGGAAAAATCAACAACGCTTTTTTTTGGCCAATTTGGAGAAGCTGTGATTACTCGGGAACGGCTCGTAGGATTTTTAGTGTATTTTCCAGGAAAAATCAACAACGCTTTTTTTGGCCAATTTGGAGAAGGTGTGATTACTCGGGAACGGCTCGTAGGTTTTTTTAGTGTATTTTCCAGGAAAAATCAGCAACGCTTTTTTTGACCAATTTGGAGAAGGTGTGATTACTCGGGAACGGCTCGTAAGATTTTTAGTGTATTTTCCAGGAAAAATCAGCAACGCTTTTTTTTTTGCCAATTTGGAGAAGGTGTGATTACTCGGGAACGGCTCGTAGGATTTTTAGTGTAATTTCCGGGAAAAAATCAACAACGCTTTTTTTTTGGCCAATTTGGAGAAGGTGTGATTACTCGGGAACGGCTCGTAAGATTTTTAGTGTATTTTCCAGGAAAAATCAGCAACGCTTTTTTTTGGCCAATTTGGAGAAGGTGTGATTACTCGGGAACGGCTCGTAGGTTTTTTAGTGTATTTTCCAGGAAAAATCAGCAACGCTTTTTTTGGCCAATTTGGAGAAGGTGTGATTACTCGGGAACGGCTCGTAGGTTTTTTAGTGTATTTTTCAGGAAAAATCAGCAACGCTTTTTTTTTGGCCAATTTGGAGAAGATGGGATTCTCGGGAACTGCTCGTAGGATTTTTAGTGTATTTTCCAGGAAAAATCAACAACGCTTTTTTTGGCCAATTTGGAGAAGCTGTGATTACTCGGGAACGGCTCGTAGGATTTTTAGTGTATTTTCCAGGAAAAATCAACAACACTTTTTTTGGCCAATTTGGAGAAGGTGTGATTACTCGGGAACGGCTCGTAGGTTTTTTAGTGTATTTTCCAGGAAAAATCAGCAACGCTTTTTTTTGGCCAATTTGGAGAAGGTGTTATTACTCGGGAACGGCTCGTAGGTTTTTTAGTGTATTTTCCAGGAAAAATCAACCACGCTTTTTTTTTCTAATTTGGAGAAGATGGGATTACTCGGGAACGGCTCGTAAGATTTTTAGTGTATTTTCCAGGAAAAATCAGCAACGCTTTTTTTGGCCAATTTGGAGAAGGTGTGATTACTCGAAAACGGCTCGTAAGATTTTTAGTGTATTTTCCAGGAAAAATCAGCAACGCTTTTTTTTTGGCCAATTTGGAGAAGGTGTGATTACTCGGGAACGGCTCGTAAGATTTTTGATGTTTTTTCCAGGAAAAATCAGCAACGCTTTTTTTTTTCTAATTTGGAGAAGATGGGATTACTCGGGAACGGCTCGTAAGATTTTTAGTGTATTTTCCAGGAAAAATCAACAACGCTTTTTTTGGCCAATTTGGAGAAGATGGGATTACTCGGGAACGGCTCGTAGGTTTTTTAGTGTATTTTCCAGGAAAAATCAGCAACGCTTTTTTTTGCCAATTTGGAGAAGATGGGATTACTCGGGAACGGCTCGTAGGATTTTTAGTGTAATTTCCAGGAAAAATCAGCAACGCTTTTTTTTGGCAATTTGGAGAAGGTGTGATTACTCGGGAACGGCTCGTAGGATTTTTAGTGTATTTTCCAGGAAAAATCAGCAACGTTTTTTTTTGGCCAATTTGGAGAAGGTGTGATTACTCGGGAACGGCTCGTAGGATTTTTAGTGTATTTTCCAGGAAAAATCAGCAACGCTTTTTTTGGCCAATTTGGAGAAGGTGTGATTACTCGGGAACGGCTCGTAGGATTTTTAGTGTATTTTCCAGGAAAAATCAGCAACTCTTTTTTTTTGCCAATTTGGAGAAGATGGGATTACTCGGGAACGGCTCGTAGGATTTTTAGTGTATTTTCCAGGAAAAATCAGCAACGCTTTTTTTTTGGCCAATTTAGAGAAGGTGTGATTACTCGGGAACGGCTCGTAGGATTTTTAGTGTAATTTCCAGGAAAAATCAGCAACACTTTTTTTGGCCAATTTGGAGAAGGTGTGATTACTCGGGAACGGCTCGTAAGATTTTTGATGTTTTTTCCAGGAAAAATCAGCAACGCTTTTTTTGGCCAATTTGGAGAAGGTTTGATTACTCGGGAACTGCTCGTAGGATTTTTAGTGTAATTTCCAGGAAAAATCAACAACGCTTTTTTTGGCCAATTTGGAGAAGCTGTGATTACTCGGGAACGGCTCGTAGGATTTTTAGTGTATTTTCCAGGAAAAATCAACAACGCTTTTTTTGGCCAATTTGGAGAAGGTGTGATTACTCGGGAACGGCTCGTAGGTTTTTTAGTGTATTTTCCAGGAAAAATCAGCAACGCTTTTTTTTGGCCAATTTGGAGAAGGTGTGATTACTCCGGAACGGCTCGTAAGATTTTTAGTGTATTTTCCAGGAAAAATGTGCAACGCTTTTTTTTGCCAATTTGGAGAAGGTGTGATTACTCGGGAACGGCTCGTAGGTTTTTTAGTGTATTTTCCAGGAAAAATCAGCAACGCTTTTTTTTGGCCAATTTGGAGAAGGTGTGATTACTCGGGAACGGCTCGTAAGATTTTTGATGTTTTTTCCAGGAAAAATCAGCAACGCTTTTTTTGGCCAATTTGGAGAAGGTGTGATTACTCGGGAACGGCTCGTAGGATTTTTAGTGTATTTTCCAGGAAAAATCAGCAACGCTTTTTTTGGCCAATTTGGAGAAGGTGTGATTACTCGGGAACGGCTCGTAGGATTTTTAGTGTATTTTCCAGGAAAAATCAGCAACGCTTTTTTTTGGCCAATTTGGAGAAGATGGGATTACTCGGGAACGGCTCATAAAATTTTTAATATATTTTCCAGGAAAAATCAGCAACACTTTTTTTGGCCAATTTGGAGAAGGTGTGATTACTCGGGAACGGCTCGTAAGATTTTTAGTGTATTTTCCAGGAAAAATCAGCAACGCTTTTTTTTTTGCCAATTTGGAGAAGGTGTGATTACTCGGGAACGGCTCGTAAGATTTTTGATGTTTTTTCCAGGAAAAATCAGCAACGCTTTTTTTTCTAATTTGGAGAAGATGGGATTACTCGGGAACGGCTCGTAAGATTTTTAGTGTATTTTCCAGGAAAAATCAGCAACGCTTTTTTTGGCCAATTTGGAGAAGGTGTGATTACTCGGGAACGGCTCGTAGGTTTTTTAGTGTATTTTCCAGGAAAAATCAGCAACGCTTTTTTTGGCCAATTTGGAGAAGGTGTGATTACTCGGGAACGGCTCGTAGGTTTTTTAGTGTATTTTTCAGGAAAAATCAGCAACGCTTTTTTTTGGCCAATTTGGAGAAGATGGGATTACTCGGGAACTGCTCGTAGGATTTTTAGTGTATTTTCCAGGAAAAATCAACAACGCTTTTTTTGGCCAATTTGGAGAAGCTGTGATTACTCGGGAACGGCTCGTAGGATTTTTAGTGTATTTTCCAGGAAAAATCAACAACACTTTTTTTGGCCAATTTGGAGAAGGTGTGATTACTCGGGAACGGCTCGTAGGTTTTTTAGTGTATTTTCCAGGAAAAATCAGCAACGCTTTTTTTTGGCCAATTTGGAGAAGGTGTGATTACTCGGGAACGGCTCGTAGGTTTTTTTAATGTATTTTCCAGGAAAAATCAACAACGCTTTTTTTTTCTAATTTGGAGAAGATGGGATTACTCGGGAACGGCTCGTAAGATTTTTAGTGTATTTTCCAGGAAAAATCAGCAACGCTTTTTTTGGCCAATTTGGAGAAGGTGTGATTACTCGGGAACGGCTCGTAAGATTTTTAGTGTATTTTCCAGGAAAAATCAGCAACGCTTTTTTTTTGGCCAATTTGGAGAAGGTGTGATTACTCGGGAACGGCTCGTAAGATTTTTGATGTTTTTTCCAGGAAAAATCAGCAACGCTTTTTTTTCTAATTTGGAGAAGATGGGATTACTCGGGAACGGCTCGTAAGATTTTTAGTGTATTTTCCAGGAAAAATCAACAACGCTTTTTTTGGCCAATTTGGAGAAGATGGGATTACTCGGGAACGGCTCGTAGGTTTTTTAGTGTATTTTCCAGGAAAAATCAGCAACGCTTTTTTTTGCCAATTTGGAGAAGATGGGATTACTCGGGAACGGCTCGTAGGATTTTTAGTGTAATTTCCAGGAAAAATCAGCAACGCTTTTTTTTGGCAATTTGGAGAAGGTGTGATTACTCGGGAACGGCTCGTAGGATTTTTAGTGTATTTTCCAGGAAAAATCAGCAACGTTTTTTTTTGGCCAATTTGGAGAAGGTGTGATTACTCGGGAACGGCTCGTAGGATTTTTAGTGTATTTTCCAGGAAAAATCAGCAACGCTTTTTTTGGCCAATTTGGAGAAGGTGTGATTACTCGGGAACGGCTCGTAGGATTTTTAGTGTATTTTCCAGGAAAAATCAGCAACTCTTTTTTTTGCCAATTTGGAGAAGATGGGATTACTCGGGAACGGCTCGTAGGATTTTTAGTGTATTTTCCAGGAAAAATCAGCAACGCTTTTTTTTTGGCCAATTTAGAGAAGGTGTGATTACTCGGGAACGGCTCGTAGGATTTTTAGTGTAATTTCCAGGAAAAATCAGCAACACTTTTTTTGGCCAATTTGGAGAAGGTGTGATTACTCGGGAACGGCTCGTAAGATTTTTGATGTTTTTTCCAGGAAAAATCAGCAACGCTTTTTTTGGCCAATTTGGAGAAGGTTTGATTACTCGGGAACTGCTCGTAGGATTTTTAGTGTAATTTCCATGAAAAATCAACAACGCTTTTTTTGGCCAATTTGGAGAAGCTGTGATTACTCGGGAACGGATCGTAGGATTTTTAGTGTATTTTCCAGGAAAAATCAACAACGCTTTTTTTGGCCAATTTGGAGAAGGTGTGATTACTCGGGAACGGCTCGTAGGTTTTTTAGTGTATTTTCCAGGAAAAATCAGCAACGCTTTTTTTTGGCCAATTTGGAGAAGGTGTGATTACTCGGGAACGGCTCGTAGGTTTTTTAGTGTATTTTCCAGGAAAAATCAGCAACGCTTTTTTTTGGCCAATTTGGAGAAGATGGGATTACTCGGGAACGGCTCATAAAATTTTTAATATATTTTCCAGGAAAAATCAGCAACACTTTTTTTGGCCAATTTGGAGAAGGTGTGATTACTCGGGAACGGCTCGTAAGATTTTTAGTGTATTTTCCAGGAAAAATCAGCAACGCTTTTTTTTTGCCAATTTGGAGAAGGTGTGATTACTCGGGAACGGCTCGTAAGATTTTTGATGTTTTTTCCAGGGAAAATCAGCAACGCTTTTTTTTCTAATTTGGAGAAGATGGGATTACTCGGGAACGGCTCGTAAGATTTTTAGTGTATTTTCAAGGAAAAATCACCAACGCTTTTTTTGGCCAATTTGGAGAAGGTGTGATTACTCGGGAACGGCTCGCAGGTTTTTTAGTGTATTTTCCAGGAAAAATCAGCAACGCTTTTTTTGGCCAATTTGGAGAAGGTGTGATTACTCGGGAACGGCTCGTAAGATTTTTGATGTTTTTTCCAGGAAAAATCAGCAACGCTTTTTTTGGCCAATTTGGAGATGGTGTGATTACTCGGGAACGGCTCGTAGGATTTTTAGTGTATTTTCCAGGAAAAATCAGCAACGCTTTTTTTTGGCCAATTTGGAGAAGATGGGATTACTCGGGAACGGCTCGTAGGATTTTTAGTGTATTTTCCAGGAAAAATCAGCAACGCTTTTTTTGGCCAATTTGGAGAAGGTGTGATTACTCGGGAACGGCTCGTAGGTTTTTTAGTGTATTTTCCAGGAAAAATCAGCAACGCTTTTTTTGGCCAATTTGGAGAAGGTGTGATTACTCGGGAACGGCTCGTAGGATTTTTAGTGTAATTTCCAGGAAAAATCAACAACGCTTTTTTTTGGCCAATTTGGAGAAGGTGTGATTACTCGGGAACGGCTCGTAGGTTTTTTAGTGTATTTTCCAGGAAAAATCAGCAACGCTTTTTTTGGCCAATTTGGAGAAGATGGGATTACTCGGGAACGGCTCGTAGGTTTTTTAGTGTATTTTCCAGGAAAAATCAGCAACGCTTTTTTTTGGCCAATTTGGAGAAGATGGGATTACTCGGGAACGGCTCGTAAGATTTTTGATGTTTTTTCCAGGAAAAATCAGCAACACTTTTTTTGGCCAATTTGGAGAAGCTGTGATTACTCGGGAACGGCTCGTAGGTTTTTTAGTGTATTTTCCAGAAAAAATGTGCAACGCTTTTTTTTCTAATTTGGAGAAGGTGTGATTACTCGGGAACGGCTCGTAGGATTTTTAGTGTATTTTCCAGGAAAAATCAGCAACGCTTTTTTTGGCCAATTTGGAGAAGGTGTGATTACTCGGGAACGGCTCGTAAGATTTTTGATATTTTTTCCAGGAAAAATCAGCAACGCTTTTTTTGGCCAATTTGGAGAAGGTGTGATTACTCGGGAACGGCTCGTAAGATTTTTGATGTTTTTTCCAGGAAAAATCAGCAACGCTTTTTTTGGCCAATTTGGAGAAGGTGTGATTACTCGGGAACGGCTCGTAAGATTTTTAGTGTATTTTCCAGGAAAAATCAGCAACGCTTTTTTTTGGCCAATTTGGAGAAGGTGTGATTACTCGGGAACGGCTCGTAGGATTTTTAGTGTAATTTCCAGGAAAAATCAACAACGCTTTTTTTTGGCCAATTTGGAGAAAGTGTGATTACTCGGGAACGGCTCGTAGGATTTTTAGTGTAATTTCCAGGAAAAATCAGCAACACTTTTTTTTGGCCAATTTGGAGAAGATGGGATTACTCGGGAACGGCTCGTAGGTTTTTTAGTGTATTTTCCAGGAAAAATCAACAACGCTTTTTTTGGCCAATTTGGAGAAGGTGTGATCTCGAGAACGGCTCGTAGGTTTTTTAGTGTATTTTCCAGGAAAAATCAGCAACGCTTTTTTTTGGCCAATTTGGAGAAGGTGTGATTACTCGGGAACGGCTCGTAGGATTTTTAGTGTATTTTCCAGGAAAAATCAACAACGCTTTTTTTGGCCAATTTGGAGAAGGTGTGATTACTCGGAAACGGCTCGTAAGATTTTTAGTGTATTTTCCAGGAAAAATCAGCAACGCTTTTTTTGGCCAATTTGGAGAAGGTGTGATTACTCGGGAACGGCTCGTAGGTTTTTTAGTGTATTTTCCAGGAAAAATCAGCAACGCTTTTTTTTGGCCAATTTGGAGAAGATGTGATTACTCGGGAACGGCACGTAGGTTTTTTAGTGTATTTTCCAGGAAAAATCAACAACGCTTTTTTTGGCCAATTTGGAGAAGCTGTGATTACTCGGGAACGGCTCGTAGGATTTTTAGTGTATTTTCCAGGAAAAATCAGCAACGCTTTTTTTGGCCAATTTGGAGAAGGTGTGATTACTCGGGAACGGCTCGTAAGATTTTTAGTGTATTTTCCAGGAAAAATCAGCAACGCTTTTTTTGGCCAATTTGGAGAAGATGGGATTACTCGGGAACGGCTCGTAGGTTTTTTAGTGTATTTTCCAGGAAAAATCAGCAACGCTTTTTTTGGCCAATTTGGAGAAGGTGTGATTACTCGGAAACGGCTCGTAAGATTTTTAGTGTATTTTCCAGGAAAAATCAGCAACGCTTTTTTTGGCCAATTTGGAGAAGGTGTGATTACTCGGGAACGGCTCGTAAGATTTTTAGTGTATTTTCCAGGAAAAATCAGCAACGATTTTTTTGGCCAATTTGGAGAAGATGGGATTACTCGGGAACGGCTCGTAGGATTTTTAGTGTATTTTCCAGGAAAAATCAACAACGCTTTTTTTTTGCCAATTTGGAGAAGGTGTGATTACTCGGGAACGGCTCGTAAGATTTTTAGTGTATTTTCCAGGAAAAATCAGCAACGCTTTTTTTGGCCAATTTGGAGAAGATGGGATTACTCGGGAACTGCTCGTAGGATTTTTAGTGTATTTTCCAGGAAAAATCAGCAACGCTTTTTTTTGCCAATTTGGAGAAGGTGTGATTACTCGGGAACGGCTCGTAGGTTTTTTAGTGTATTTTCCAGGAAAAATCAGCAACGCTTTTTTTTGGCCAATTCGGAGAAGGTGTGATTACTCGGGAACGGCTCGTAGGATTTTTAGTGTATTTTCCAGGAAAAATCAGCAACGCTTTTTTTGGCCAATTTGGAGAAGATGGGATTACTTGGGAACTGCTCGTAGGATTTTTAGTGTATTTTCCAGGAAAAATGTGCAACGCTTTTTTTGGCCAATTTGGAGAAGATGGGATTACTCGGGAACGGCTCGTAGGTTTTTTAGTGTATTTTCCAGGAAAAATCAGCAACGATTTTTTTTGGCCAATTTGGAGAAGGTGTGATTACTCGGGAACGGCTCGTAGGATTTTTAGTGTATTTTCCAGGAAAAATCAGCAACGCTTTTTTTTGGCCAATTTGGAGAAGATGGGATTACTCGGGAACGGCTCGTAGGATTTTTGATGTTTTTTCCAGGAAAAATCAGCAACGCTTTTTTTTGGCCAATTTGGAGAAGATAAGATTACTCGGGAACGGCTCGTAGGTTTTTTAGTGTATTTTCCAGGAAAAATCAGCAACGCTTTTTTTGGCCAATTTGGAGAAGATGGGATTACTCGGGAACGGCTCGTAGGTTTTTTAGTGTATTTTCCAGGAAAAATCAGCAACGCTTTTTTTGGCCAATTTGGATAAGGTGTGATTACTCGGGAACGGCTCGTAAGATTTGTAGTGTATTTTCCAGGAAAAATCAGCAACGATTTTTTTTTGGCCAATTTGGAGAAGGTGTGATTACTCGGGAACGGCTCGTAGGATTTTTAGTGTATTTTCCAGGAAAAATCAGCAACGCTTTTTTTTGGCCAATTTGGAGAAGATGGGATTACTCGGGAACGGCTCGTAGGATTTTTGATGTTTTTTCCAGGAAAAATCAGCAACGCTTTTTTTTGGCCAATTTGGAGAAGATGGGATTACTCGGGAACGGCTCGTAGGTTTTTTAGTGTATTTTCCAGGAAAAATCAGCAACGCTTTTTTTGGCCAATTTGGAGAAGGTGTGATTACTCGGGAACGGCTCGTAAGATTTTTGATGTTTTTTCCAGGAAAAATCAGCAACGCTTTTTTTGGCCAATTTGGAGAAGGTGTGATTACTCGGGAACGGCTCGTAAGATTTTTGATGTTTTTTCCAGGAAAAATCAGCAACGCTTTTTTTGGCCAATTTGGAGAAGGTGTGATTACTCGGGAACGGCTCGTAAGATTTTTAGTGTATTTTCCAGGAAAAATCAGCAAGGTTTTTTTTTGGCCAATTTGGAGAAGGTGTGATTACTCGGGAACGGCTCGTAGGTTTTTTAGTGTATTTTTCAGGAAAAATCAGCAACGCTTTTTTTTGGCCAATTTGGAGAAGATGGGATTACTCGGGAACGGCTCGTAGGATTTTTAGTGTATTTTCCAGGAAAAATCAGCAACGCTTTTTTTGGCCAATTTTGAGAAGGTGTGATTACTCGGGAACGGCTCGTAGGATTTTTAGTGTATTTTCCAGGAAAAATCAGCAACGCTTTTTTTGGCCAATTTGGAGAAGGTGTGATTACTCGGGAACGGCTCGTAGGATTTTTAGTGTATTTTCCAGGAAAAATCAGCAACGCTTTTTTTGGCCAATTTGGAGAAGATGGGATTACTCGGGAACGGCTCGTAAGATTTTTGATGTTTTTTCCAGGAAAAATCAGCAACGCTTTTTTTGGCCAATTTGGAGAAGGTGTGATTACTCGGGAACGGCTCGTAAGATTTTTAGTGTATTTTCCAGGAAAAATCAGCAACGCTTTTTTTGGCCAATTTGGAGAAGATGGGATTACTCGGGAACGGCTCGTAGGTTTTTTAGTGTATTTTCCAGGAAAAATCAGCAACGCTTTTTTTGGCCAATTTGGAGAAGGTGTGATTACTCGGGAACGGCTCGTAGGATTTTTAGTGTATTTTCCAGGAAAAATCAGCAACGCTTTTTTTTGCCAATTTGGAGAAGGTGGGATTACTCGGGAACGGCTCGTAGGTTTTTTAGTGTATTTTCCAGGAAAAATCAACAACGCTTTTTTTGGCCAATTTGGAGAAGGTGTGATTACTCGGGAACGGCTCGTAGGATTTTTAGTGTAATTTCCAGGAAAAATCAGCAACACTTTTTTTGGCCAATTTGGAGAAGATGGGATTACTCGGGAACGGCTCGTAGGTTTTTTAGTGTATTTTCCAGGAAAAATCAGCAACGCTTTTTTTTGGCCAATTTGGAGAAGGTGTGATTACTCGGGAACGGCTCGTAAGATTTTTAGTGTATTTTCCAGGAAAAATCAGCAACGCTTTTTTTGCCAATTTGGAGAAAGTGTGATTACTCGGGAACGGCTCGTAAGATTTTTAGTGTATTTTCCAGAAAAAATCAGCAACGCTTTTTTTTGGCCAATTTGGAGAAGATGGGATTACTCGGGAACGGCTCGTAGGATTTTTAGTGTATTTTCCAGGAAAAATGTGCAACGCTTTTTTTGGCCAATTTGGAGAAGGTGTGATTACTCGGGAACGGCTCGTAGGATTTTTAGTGTATTTTCCAGAAAAAATCAGCAACGCTTTTTTTGGCCAATTTGGAGAAGATGGGGTTACTCGGGAACTGCTCGTAGGATTTTTAGTGTATTTTCCAGGAAAAATCAGCAACGCTTTTTTTTTTAATTTGGAGAAGGTGTGATTACTCGGGAACTGCTCGTAGGATTTTTAGTGTATTTTCCAGGAAAAATCAACAACGCTTTTTTTGGCCAATTTGGAGAAGATGGGATTACTCGGGAACGGCTCGTAGGTTTTTTAGTGTATTTTCCAGGAAAAATCAACAACGCTTTTTTTGGCCAATTTGGAGAAATTGTGATTACTCGGGAACGGCTCGTAAGATTTTTGATGTTTTTTCCAGGAAAAATCAACAACGCTTTTTTTGGCCAATTTGGAGAAGGTGGGATTACTCGGGAACTGCTCGTAGGATTTTTAGTGTATTTTCCAGGAAAAATCAGCAACGCTTTTTTTGGCCAATTTGGAGAAGGTGTGATTACTCGGGAACGGCTCGTAAGATTTTTAGTGTATTTTCCAGGAAAAATCAGCAACGCTTTTTTTTGGCCAATTTGGAGAAGATGGGATTACTCGGGAACGGCTCGTAAGATTTTTAGTGTATTTTCCAGGAAAAATCAGCAACGCTTTTTTTTTTGGCCAATTTGGAGAAGCTGTGATTACTCGGGAACGGCTCGTAGGATTTTTGATGTTTTTTCCAGGAAAAATCAGCAACGCTTTTTTTGGCCAATTTGGAGAAGGTGTGATTACTCGGGAACGGCTCGTAGGATTTTTAGTGTATTTTCCAGGAAAAATCAGCAACGCTTTTTTTTCTAATTTGGAGAAGGTGTGATTACTCGGGAACGGCTCGTAAGATTTTTAGTGTAATTTCCAGGAAAAATCATTAACGCTTTTTTTGGCCAATTTGGAGAAGGTGTGATTACTCGGGAACGGCTCGTAGGTTTTTTAGTGTATTTTCCAGGAAAAATCAGCAACGCTTTTTTTTGGCCAATTTGGAGAAGGTGTGATTACTCGGGAACGGCTCGTAGGATTTTTTATGTTTTTTCCAGGAAAAATCAGCAACGCTTTTTTTTCTAATTTGGAGAAGGTGTGATTACTCGGGAACGGCTCGTAGGTTTTTTAGTGTATTTTCCAGGAAAAATCAGCAACGTTTTTTTTTTCTAATTTGGAGAAGGTGTGATTACTCGGGAACGGCTCGTAGGATTTTTAGTGTAATTTCCAGGAAAAATCAACAACGCTTTTTTTGGCCAATTTGGAGAAGGTGTGATTACTCGGGAACGGCTCGTAGGTTTTTTAGTGTATTTTTCAGGAAAAATCAGCAACGCTTTTTTTTCTAATTTGGAGAAGGTGTGATTACGGCTCGTAGGATTTTTAGTGTATTTTCCAGGAAAAATCAGCAACGCTTTTTTTTGCCAATTTGGAGAAGGTGTGATTACTCGGGAACGGCTCGTAAGATTTTTAGTGTATTTTCCAGGAAAAATCAGCAACGCTTTTTTTTCTAATTTGGAGAAGATGGGATTACTCGGGAACGGCTCGTAGGTTTTTTAGAGTATTTTCCAGGAAAAATCAGCAACGCTTTTTTTGGCCAATTTGGAGAAGGTGTGATTACTCGCGAACGGCTCGTAAGATTTTTAGTGTATTTTCCAGGAAAAATCAGCAACGCTTTTTTTTGGCCAATTTGGAGAAGGTGTGATTACTCGGGAACGGCTCATAAAATTTTTAATATATTTTCCAGGAAAAATCTGCAACGCTTTTTTTTGGCCAATTTGGAGAAGCTGTGATTACTCGGGAACGGCTCGTAGGTTTTTTAGTGTATTTTCCAGGAAAAATCAGCAACGCTTTTTTTGGCCAATTTGGAGAAGATGGGATTACTCGGGAACGGCTCGTAGGATTTTTAGTGTATTTTCCAGGAAAAATCAGCAACGCTTTTTTTGGCCAATTTGGAGAAGGTGGGATTACTCGGGAACGGCTCGTAGGTTTTTTAGTGTATTTTCCAGGAAAAATCAGCAACGCTTTTTTTGGCCAATTTGGAGAAGGTGTGATTACTCGGGAACGGCTCGTAAGATTTTTAGTGTATTTTCCAGGAAAAATCAGCAACGCTTTTTTTTGGCCAATTTGGAGAAGGTGTGATTACTCGGGAACGGCTCATAAAATTTTTAATATATTTTCCAGGAAAAATCAGCAACGCTTTTTTTTGGCCAATTTGGAGAAGCTGTGATTACTCGGGAACGGCTCGTAGGTTTTTTAGTGTATTTTCCAGGAAAAATCAGCAACGCTTTTTTTGGCCAATTTGGAGAAGATGGGATTACTCGGGAACGGCTCGTAGGATTTTTAGTGTATTTTCCAGGAAAAATCAGCAACGCTATTTTTGGCCAATTTGGAGAAGGTGGGATTACTCGGGAACGGCTCGTAGGTTTTTTAGTGTATTTTCCAGGAAAAATCAGCAACGCTTTTTTTTTCTAATTTGGAGAAGATGGGATTACTCGGGAACGGCTCGTAGGATTTTTAGTGTATTTTCCAGGAAAAATCAGCAACGCTTTTTTTGGCCAATTTGGAGAAGGTGTGATTACTCGGGAACGGCTCGTAGGTTTTTTAGTGTATTTTCCAGGAAAAATCAGCAACGCTTTTTTTTTCTAATTTGGAGAAGGTGTGATTACTCGGGAACGGCTCGTAGGATTTTTGATGTTTTTTCCAGGAAAAATCAGCAACGCTTTTTTTGGCCAATTTGGAGAAGGTGTGATTACTCGGGAACGGCTCGTAAGATTTTTGATGTTTTTTCCAGGAAAAATCAGCAACGCTTTTTTTTGCTAATTTGGAGAAGATGGGATTACTCCGGAACGGCTCGTAAGATTTTTGATGTTTTTTCCAGGAAAAATCAGCAACGCTTTTTTTGGCCAATTTGGAGAAGGTGTGATTACTCGGGAACGGCTCGTAGGATTTTTGATGTTTTTTCCAGGAAAAATCAGCAACGCTTTTTTTGGCCAATTTGGAGAAGGTGGGATTACTCGGGAACGGCTCGTAGGATTTTTAGTGTATTTTCCAGGAAAAATCAGCAACGCTTTTTTTTCTAATTTGGAGAAGATGGGATTACTCCGGAACGGCTCGTAAGATTTTTGATGTTTTTTCCAGGAAAAATCAGCAACGCTTTTTTTGGCCAATTTGGAGAAGGTGTGATTACTCGGGAACGGCTCGTAGGATTTTTGATGTTTTTTCCAGGAAAAATCAGCAACGCTTTTTTTGGCCAATTTGGAGAAGGTGTGATTACTCGGGAACGGCTCGTAAGATTTTTGATGTTTTTTCCAGGAAAAATCAGCAACGCTTTTTTTTGCTAATTTGGAGAAGATGGGATTACTCCGGAACGGCTCGTAAGATTTTTGATGTTTTTTCCAGGAAAAATCAGCAACGCTTTTTTTGGCCAATTTGGAGAAGGTGTGATTACTCGGGAACGGCTCGTAGGATTTTTGATGTTTTTTCCAGGAAAAATCAGCAACGCTTTTTTTTTCTAATTTGGAGAAGGTGTGATTACTCGGGAACGGCTCGTAGGATTTTTGATGTTTTTTCCAGGAAAAATCAGCAACGCTTTTTTTGGCCAATTTGGAGAAGGTGGGATTACTCGGGAACGGCTCGTAGGATTTTTAGTGTATTTTCCAGGAAAAATCAGCAACGCTTTTTTTTCTAATTTGGAGAAGATGGGATTACTCGGGAACGGCTCGTAGGTTTTTTAGTGTATTTTCCAGGAAAAATCAGCAACGCTTTTTTTTGGCCAATTTGGAGAAGATGGGATTACTCGGGAACGGCTCGTAAGATTTTTAGTGTATTTTCCAGGAAAAATCAGCAACACTTTTTTTGGCCAATTTGGAGAAGATGGGATTACTCGGGAACGGCTCGTAAGATTTTTAGTGTATTTTCCAGGAAAAATCAGCAACGCTTTTTTTGGCCAATTTGGAGAAGGTGTGATTACTCGGGAACGGCTCGTAAGATTTTTAGTGTATTTTCCAGGAAAAATCAGCAACACTTTTTTTGGCCAATTTGGAGAAGATGGGATTACTCGGGAACGGCTCGTAAGATTTTTAGTGTATTTTCCAGGAAAAATCAGCAACGCTTTTTTTTCTAATTTGGAGAAGGTGTGATTACTCGGAAACGGCTCGTAAGATTTTTAGTGTATTTTCCAGGAAAAATCAGCAACGCTTTTTTTGGCCAATTTGGAGAAGGTGTGATTACTCGGGAACGGCTCGTAAGATTTTTAGTGTATTTTCCAGGAAAAATCAGCAACGCTTTTTTTTTCTAATTTGGAGAAGGTGTGATTACTCGGGAACGGCTCGTAGGATTTTTGATGTTTTTTCCAGGAAAAATCAGCAACGCTTTTTTTGGCCAATTTGGAGAAGGTGGGATTACTCGGGAACGGCTCGTAAGATTTTTAGTGTATTTTCCAGGAAAAATCAGCAACGCTTTTTTTGGCCAATTTGGAGAAGGTGTGATTACTCGGGAACGGCTCGTAAGATTTTTAGTGTATTTTCCAGGAAAAATCAGCAACGCTTTTTTTGGCCAATTTGGAGAAGGTGGGATTACTCGGGAACGGCTCGTAGGATTTTTAGTGTATTTTCCAGGAAAAATCAGCAACGCTTTTTTTTCTAATTTGGAGAAGATGGGATTACTCGGGAACGGCTCGTAAGATTTTTAGTGTATTTTCCAGGAAAAATCAGCAACGCTTTTTTTGGCCAATTTGGAGAAGGTGTGATTACTCGGGAACGGCTCGTAAGATTTTTGATGTTTTTTCCAGGAAAAATCAGCAACGCTTTTTTTTGCTAATTTGGAGAAGATGGGATTACTCCGGAACGGCTCGTAAGATTTTTGATGTTTTTTCCAGGAAAAATCAGCAACGCTTTTTTTGGCCAATTTGGAGAAGGTGTGATTACTCGGGAACGGCTCGTAGGATTTTTGATGTTTTTTCCAGGAAAAATCAGCAACGCTTTTTTTGGCCAATTTGGAGAAGGTGGGATTACTCGGGAACGGCTCGTAGGATTTTTAGTGTATTTTCCAGGAAAAATCAGCAACGCTTTTTTTTCTAATTTGGAGAAGATGGGATTACTCCGGAACGGCTCGTAAGATTTTTGATGTTTTTTCCAGGAAAAATCAGCAACGCTTTTTTTGGCCAATTTGGAGAAGGTGTGATTACTCGGGAACGGCTCGTAGGATTTTTGATGTTTTTTCCAGGAAAAATCAGCAACGCTTTTTTTGGCCAATTTGGAGAAGGTGTGATTACTCGGGAACGGCTCGTAAGATTTTTGATGTTTTTTCCAGGAAAAATCAGCAACGCTTTTTTTTGCTAATTTGGAGAAGATGGGATTACTCCGGAACGGCTCGTAAGATTTTTGATGTTTTTTCCAGGAAAAATCAGCAACGCTTTTTTTGGCCAATTTGGAGAAGGTGTGATTACTCGGGAACGGCTCGTAGGATTTTTGATGTTTTTTCCAGGAAAAATCAGCAACGCTTTTTTTTTCTAATTTGGAGAAGGTGTGATTACTCGGGAACGGCTCGTAGGATTTTTGATGTTTTTTCCAGGAAAAATCAGCAACGCTTTTTTTGGCCAATTTGGAGAAGGTGGGATTACTCGGGAACGGCTCGTAGGATTTTTAGTGTATTTTCCAGGAAAAATCAGCAACGCTTTTTTTTCTAATTTGGAGAAGATGGGATTACTCGGGAACGGCTCGTAGGTTTTTTAGTGTATTTTCCAGGAAAAATCAGCAACGCTTTTTTTTGGCCAATTTGGAGAAGATGGGATTACTCGGGAACGGCTCGTAAGATTTTTAGTGTATTTTCCAGGAAAAATCAGCAACACTTTTTTTGGCCAATTTGGAGAAGATGGGATTACTCGGGAACGGCTCGTAAGATTTTTAGTGTATTTTCCAGGAAAAATCAGCAACGCTTTTTTTGGCCAATTTGGAGAAGGTGTGATTACTCGGGAACGGCTCGTAAGATTTTTAGTGTATTTTCCAGGAAAAATCAGCAACACTTTTTTTGGCCAATTTGGAGAAGATGGGATTACTCGGGAACGGCTCGTAAGATTTTTAGTGTATTTTCCAGGAAAAATCAGCAACGCTTTTTTTTCTAATTTGGAGAAGGTGTGATTACTCGGAAACGGCTCGTAAGATTTTTAGTGTATTTTCCAGGAAAAATCAGCAACGCTTTTTTTGGCCAATTTGGAGAAGGTGTGATTACTCGGGAACGGCTCGTAAGATTTTTAGTGTATTTTCCAGGAAAAATCAGCAACGCTTTTTTTTTCTAATTTGGAGAAGGTGTGATTACTCGGGAACGGCTCGTAGGATTTTTGATGTTTTTTCCAGGAAAAATCAGCAACGCTTTTTTTGGCCAATTTGGAGAAGGTGGGATTACTCGGGAACGGCTCGTAAGATTTTTAGTGTATTTTCCAGGAAAAATCAGCAACGCTTTTTTTGGCCAATTTGGAGAAGGTGTGATTACTCGGGAACGGCTCGTAAGATTTTTAGTGTATTTTCCAGGAAAAATCAGCAACGCTTTTTTTGGCCAATTTGGAGAAGGTGGGATTACTCGGGAACGGCTCGTAGGATTTTTAGTGTATTTTCCAGGAAAAATCAGCAACGCTTTTTTTTCTAATTTGGAGAAGATGGGATTACTCGGGAACGGCTCGTAAGATTTTTAGTGTATTTTCCAGGAAAAATCAGCAACGCTTTTTTTGGCCAATTTGGAGAAGGTGTGATTACTCGGGAACGGCTCGTAAGATTTTTAGTGTATTTTCCAGGAAAAATCAGCAACACTTTTTTTGGCCAATTTGGAGAAGATGGGATTACTCGGGAACGGCTCGTAAGATTTTTAGTGTATTTTCCAGGAAAAATCAGCAACGCTTTTTTTTCTAATTTGGAGAAGGTGTGATTACTCGGGAACGGCTCGTAAGATTTTTAGTGTATTTTCCAGGAAAAATCAGCAACGCTTTTTTTTGCCAATTTGTAGAAGGTGTGATTACTCGGGAACTGCTCGTAAGATTTTTAGTGTATTTTCCAGGAAAAATCAGCAACGCTTTTTTTTCTAATTTGGAGAAGGTGTGATTACTCGGAAACGGCTCGTAAGATTTTTGATGTTTTTTCCAGGAAAAATCAGCAACGCTTTTTTTTGGCCAATTTGGAGAAGATGGGATTACTCCGAAACGGCTCGTAAGATTTTTAGTGTATTTTCCAGGAAAAATCACCAACGTTTTTATTTGGCCAATTTGGAGAAGGTGTGATTACTCGGGAACGGCTCGTAAGATTTTTAGTGTATTTTCCAGGAAAAATCAGCAACGCTTTTTTTTGCCAATTTGGAGAAGGTGTGATTACTCGGGAACGGCTCGTAGGATTTTAAGTGTATTTTCCAGGAAAAATCAGCAACGCTTTTTTTGGCCAATTTGGAGAAGGTGTGATTACTCGGGAACGGCTCGTAGGTTTTTTAGTGTATTTTCCAGGAAAAATCAGCAACGCTTTTTTTGGCCAATTTGGAGAAGGTGTGATTACTCGGGAACGGCTCGTAGGTTTTTTAGTGTATTTTCCAGGAAAAATCAGCAACGCTTTTTTTGGCCAATTTGGAGAAGGTGTGATTACTCGGGAACGGCTCGTAGGATTTTTAGTGTATTTTCCAGGAAAAATCAGCAACGCTTTTTTTGGCCAATTTGGAGAAGGTGTGATTACTCGGGAACGGCTCGTAGGATTTTTAGTGTATTTTCCAGGAAAAATCAGCAACGCTTTTTTTTGCCAATTTGGAGAAGGTGTGATTACTCGGGAACGGCTCGTAAGATTTTTAGTGTATTTTCCAGGAAAAATCAGCAACGCTTTTTTTTCTAATTTGGAGAAGATGGGATTACTCGGGAACGGCTCGTAGGTTTTTTAGAGTATTTTCCAGGAAAAATCAGCAACGCTTTTTTTGGCCAATTTGGAGAAGGTGTGATTACTCGCGAACGGCTCGTAAGATTTTTAGTGTATTTTCCAGGAAAAATCAGCAACGCTTTTTTTTGGCCAATTTGGAGAAGGTGTGATTACTCGGGAACGGCTCATAAAATTTTTAATATATTTTCCAGGAAAAATCTGCAACGCTTTTTTTTGGCCAATTTGGAGAAGCTGTGATTACTCGGGAACGGCTCGTAGGTTTTTTAGTGTATTTTCCAGGAAAAATCAGCAACGCTTTTTTTGGCCAATTTGGAGAAGATGGGATTACTCGGGAACGGCTCGTAGGATTTTTAGTGTATTTTCCAGGAAAAATCAGCAACGCTTTTTTTGGCCAATTTGGAGAAGGTGGGATTACTCGGGAACGGCTCGTAGGTTTTTTAGTGTATTTTCCAGGAAAAATCAGCAACGCTTTTTTTGGCCAATTTGGAGAAGGTGTGATTACTCGGGAACGGCTCGTAAGATTTTTAGTGTATTTTCCAGGAAAAATCAGCAACGCTTTTTTTTGGCCAATTTGGAGAAGGTGTGATTACTCGGGAACGGCTCATAAAATTTTTAATATATTTTCCAGGAAAAATCAGCAACGCTTTTTTTTGGCCAATTTGGAGAAGCTGTGATTACTCGGGAACGGCTCGTAGGTTTTTTAGTGTATTTTCCAGGAAAAATCAGCAACGCTTTTTTTGGCCAATTTGGAGAAGATGGGATTACTCGGGAACGGCTCGTAGGATTTTTAGTGTATTTTCCAGGAAAAATCAGCAACGCTATTTTTGGCCAATTTGGAGAAGGTGGGATTACTCGGGAACGGCTCGTAGGTTTTTTAGTGTATTTTCCAGGAAAAATCAGCAACGCTTTTTTTTTCTAATTTGGAGAAGATGGGATTACTCGGGAACGGCTCGTAGGATTTTTAGTGTATTTTCCAGGAAAAATCAGCAACGCTTTTTTTGGCCAATTTGGAGAAGGTGTGATTACTCGGGAACGGCTCGTAGGTTTTTTAGTGTATTTTCCAGGAAAAATCAGCAACGCTTTTTTTTTCTAATTTGGAGAAGGTGTGATTACTCGGGAACGGCTCGTAGGATTTTTGATGTTTTTTCCAGGAAAAATCAGCAACGCTTTTTTTGGCCAATTTGGAGAAGGTGTGATTACTCGGGAACGGCTCGTAAGATTTTTGATGTTTTTTCCAGGAAAAATCAGCAACGCTTTTTTTTGCTAATTTGGAGAAGATGGGATTACTCCGGAACGGCTCGTAAGATTTTTGATGTTTTTTCCAGGAAAAATCAGCAACGCTTTTTTTGGCCAATTTGGAGAAGGTGTGATTACTCGGGAACGGCTCGTAGGATTTTTGATGTTTTTTCCAGGAAAAATCAGCAACGCTTTTTTTGGCCAATTTGGAGAAGGTGGGATTACTCGGGAACGGCTCGTAGGATTTTTAGTGTATTTTCCAGGAAAAATCAGCAACGCTTTTTTTTCTAATTTGGAGAAGATGGGATTACTCCGGAACGGCTCGTAAGATTTTTGATGTTTTTTCCAGGAAAAATCAGCAACGCTTTTTTTGGCCAATTTGGAGAAGGTGTGATTACTCGGGAACGGCTCGTAGGATTTTTGATGTTTTTTCCAGGAAAAATCAGCAACGCTTTTTTTGGCCAATTTGGAGAAGGTGTGATTACTCGGGAACGGCTCGTAAGATTTTTGATGTTTTTTCCAGGAAAAATCAGCAACGCTTTTTTTTGCTAATTTGGAGAAGATGGGATTACTCCGGAACGGCTCGTAAGATTTTTGATGTTTTTTCCAGGAAAAATCAGCAACGCTTTTTTTGGCCAATTTGGAGAAGGTGTGATTACTCGGGAACGGCTCGTAGGATTTTTGATGTTTTTTCCAGGAAAAATCAGCAACGCTTTTTTTTTCTAATTTGGAGAAGGTGTGATTACTCGGGAACGGCTCGTAGGATTTTTGATGTTTTTTCCAGGAAAAATCAGCAACGCTTTTTTTGGCCAATTTGGAGAAGGTGGGATTACTCGGGAACGGCTCGTAGGATTTTTAGTGTATTTTCCAGGAAAAATCAGCAACGCTTTTTTTTCTAATTTGGAGAAGATGGGATTACTCGGGAACGGCTCGTAGGTTTTTTAGTGTATTTTCCAGGAAAAATCAGCAACGCTTTTTTTTGGCCAATTTGGAGAAGATGGGATTACTCGGGAACGGCTCGTAAGATTTTTAGTGTATTTTCCAGGAAAAATCAGCAACACTTTTTTTGGCCAATTTGGAGAAGATGGGATTACTCGGGAACGGCTCGTAAGATTTTTAGTGTATTTTCCAGGAAAAATCAGCAACGCTTTTTTTGGCCAATTTGGAGAAGGTGTGATTACTCGGGAACGGCTCGTAAGATTTTTAGTGTATTTTCCAGGAAAAATCAGCAACACTTTTTTTGGCCAATTTGGAGAAGATGGGATTACTCGGGAACGGCTCGTAAGATTTTTAGTGTATTTTCCAGGAAAAATCAGCAACGCTTTTTTTGGCCAATTTGGAGAAGGTGTGATTACTCGGGAACGGCTCGTAAGATTTTTGATGTTTTTTCCAGGAAAAATCAGCAACGCTTTTTTTGGCCAATTTGGAGAAGGTGTGATTACTCGGGAACGGCTCGTAGGATTTTTAGTGTATTTTCCAGGAAAAATCAGCAACGCTTTTTTTTGCCAATTTGGAGAAGGTGTGATTACTCGGGAACGGCTCGTAAGATTTTTAGTGTATTTTCCAGGAAAAATCAACAACGCTTTTTTTGGCCAATTTGGAGAAGGTGTGATTACTCGGGAACGGCTCGTAGGATTTTTAGTGTATTTTCCAGGAAAAATCAGCAACGCTTTTTTTTCTAATTTGGAGAAGATGGGATTACTCGGGAACGGCTCGTAGGTTTTTTAGTGTATTTTCCAGGAAAAATCAACAACGCTTTTTTTTCTAATTTGGAGAAGATGGGATTACTCGGGAACGGCTCGTAGGATTTTTAGTGTATTTTCCAGGAAAAATCAGCAACACTTTTTTTGGCCAATTTGGAGAAGGTGTGATTACTCGGGAACGGCTCGTAAGATTTTTAGTGTATTTTCCAGGAAAAATCAGCAACGCTTTTTTTGGCCAATTTGGAGAAGATGGGATTACTCGGGAACGGCTCGTAGGTTTTTTAGTGTATTTTCCAGGAAAAATCAGCAACGCTTTTTTTGGCCAATTTGGAGAAGATGGGATTACTCGGGAACGGCTCGTAGGATTTTTAGTGTATTTTCCAGGAAAAATCAGCAACGCTTTTTTTTCTAATTTGGAGAAGATGGGATTACTCGGGAACGGCTCGTAGGATTTTTAGTGTAATTTCCAGGAAAAATCAGCAACGCTTTTTTTTGCCAATTTGGAGAAGATGGGATTACTCGGGAACGGCTCGTAGGTTTTTTAATATATTTTCCAGGAAAAATCAGCAACGCTTTTTTTTTGCTAATTTGGAGAAGATGGGATTACTCGGGAACGGCTCGTAGGTTTTTTAATATATTTTCACGGAAAAATCAGCAACACTTTTTTTGGCCAATTTGGAGAAGGTGTGATTACTCGGGAACGGCTCGTAAGATTTTTAGTGTATTTTCCAGGAAAAATCAGCAACGCTTTTTTTTGGCCAATTTGGAGAAGGTGTGATTACTCGGGAACGGCTCGTAGGATTTTTAGTGTATTTTCCAGGAAAAATCAGCAACGCTTTTTTTGGCCAATTTGGAGAAGGTGTGATTACTCGGGAACGGCTCGTAGAATTTTTAGTGTATTTTCCAGGAAAAATCAGCAACGCTTTTTTCGGCCAATTTGGAGAAGGTGTGATTACTCGGGAACGGCTCGTAGGATTTTTAGTGTATTTTCCAGGAAAAATCAACAACGCTTTTTTTGGCCAATTTGGAGAAGATGGGATTACTCGGGAACGGCTCGTAGGTTTTTTAGTGTATTTTCCAGGAAAAATCAACAACGCTTTTTTTGGCCAATTTGGAGAAGGTGTGATTACTCGGGAACGGCTCGTAGGTTTTTTAGTGTATTTTCCAGGACAAATCAGCAACGCTTTTTTTTGGCCAATTTGGAGAAGGTGTGATTACTCGGGAACGGCTCGTAAGATTTTTAGTGTATTTTCCAGGAAAAATCAGCAACGCTTTTTTTTCTAATTTGGAGAAGATGGGATTACTCGGGAACGGCTCGTTAGATTTTTAGTGTATTTTCCAGGAAAAATCAACAACGCTTTTTTTGGCCAATTTGGAGAAGGTGTGATTACTCGGGAACGGCTCGTAGGATTTTTGATGTTTTTTCCAGGAAAAATCAGCAACGCTTTTTTTTCTAATTTGGAGAAGATGGGATTACTCGGGAACGGCTCGTAGGATTTTTAGTGTATTTTCCAGGAAAAATCAGCAACGCTTTTTTTGGCCAATTTGGAGAAGATGGGATTACTCGGGAACGGCTCATAAAATTTTTAATATATTTTCCAGGAAAAATCAGCAACGCTTTTTTTTGCTAATTTGGAGAAGGTGTGATTACTCGGGAACGGCTCGTAGGTTTTTTAGTGTATTTTCCAGGAAAAATCAGCAAGGTTTTTTTTTGGCCAATTTGGAGAAATTGTGATTACTCGGGAACGGCTCGTAAGATTTTTGATGTTTTTTCCAGGAAAAATCAACAACGCTTTTTTTGGCCAATTTGGAGAAGGTGTGATTACTCGGGAACGGCTCGTAGGTTTTTTAGTGTATTTTACAGAAAAAATCAGCAACGCTTTTTTTGGCCAATTTGGAGAAGATGGGGTTACTCGGGAACTGCTCGTAGGATTTTTAGTGTATTTTCCAGGAAAAATCAACAACGCTTTTTTTGGCCAATTTGGAGAAATTGTGATTACTCGGGAACGGCTCGTAAGATTTTTGATGTTTTTTCCAGGAAAAATCAACAACGCTTTTTTTGGCCAATTTGGAGAAGGTGGGATTACTCGGGAACGGCTCGTAGGTTTTTTAGTGTATTTTCCAGGAAAAATCAGCAACGCTTTTTTTTTTGGCCAATTTGGAGAAGCTGTGATTACTCGGGAACGGCTCGTAGGATTTTTGATGTTTTTTCCAGGAAAAATCAGCAACGCTTTTTTTGGCCAATTTGGAGAAGGTGTGATTACTCGGGAACGGCTCGTAGGATTTTTAGTGTATTTTCCAGGAAAAATCAGCAACGCTTTTTTTTCTAATTTGGAGAAGGTGTGATTACTCGGGAACGGCTCGTAAGATTTTTAGTGTAATTTCCAGGAAAAATCATTAACGCTTTTTTTGGCCAATTTGGAGAAGGTGTGAAAAAAAAAAGCGTTGCTGATTTTTCCTGGAAAATACACTTAAAATCCTACGAGCCGTTTCCGAGTAATCACACCTTCGATTACTCGGAAACGGCTCGTAAGATTTTTGATGTTTTTTCCAGGAAAAATCAGCAACGCTTTTTTTTGGCCAATTTGGAGAAGATGGGATTACTCCGAAACGGCTCGTAAGATTTTTAGTGTATTTTCCAGGAAAAATCAGCAACGTTTTTTTTTGGCCAATTTGGAGAAGGTGTGATTACTCGGGAACGGCTCGTAAGATTTTTAGTGTATTTTCCAGGAAAAATCAGCAACGCTTTTTTTTGCCAATTTGGAGAAGGTGTGATTACTCGGGAACGGCTCGTAGGATTTTAAGTGTATTTTCCAGGAAAAATCAGCAACGCTTTTTTTGGCCAATTTGGAGAAGGTGTGATTACTCGGGAACGGCTCGTAGGTTTTTTAGTGTATTTTCCAGGAAAAATCAGCAACGCTTTTTTTGGCCAATTTGGAGAAGGTGTGATTACTCGGGAACGGCTCGTAGGTTTTTTAGTGTATTTTCCAGGAAAAATCAGCAACGCTTTTTTTGGCCAATTTGGAGAAGGTGTGATTACTCGGGAACGGCTCGTAGGATTTTTAGTGTATTTTCCAGGAAAAATCAGCAACGCTTTTTTTGGCCAATTTGGAGAAGGTGTGATTACTCGGGAACGGCTCGTAGGATTTTTAGTGTATTTTCCAGGAAAAATCAGCAACGCTTTTTTTTGCCAATTTGGAGAAGGTGTGATTACTCGGGAACGGCTCGTAAGATTTTTAGTGTATTTTCCAGGAAAAATCAGCAACGCTTTTTTTTCTAATTTGGAGAAGATGGGATTACTCGGGAACGGCTCGTAGGTTTTTTAGTGTATTTTCCAGGAAAAATCAGCAACGCTTTTTTTGGCCAATTTGGAGAAGGTGTGATTACTCGCGAACGGCTCGTAAGATTTTTAGTGTATTTTCCAGGAAAAATCAGCAACGCTTTTTTTTGGCCAATTTGGAGAAGGTGTGATTACTCGGGAACGGCTCATAAAATTTTTAATATATTTTCCAGGAAAAATCTGCAACGCTTTTTTTTGGCCAATTTGGAGAAGCTGTGATTACTCGGGAACGGCTCGTAGGTTTTTTAGTGTATTTTCCAGGAAAAATCAGCAACGCTTTTTTTGGCCAATTTGGAGAAGATGGGATTACTCGGGAACGGCTCGTAGGATTTTTAGTGTATTTTCCAGGAAAAATCAGCAACGCTTTTTTTGGCCAATTTGGAGAAGGTGGGATTACTCGGGAACGGCTCGTAGGTTTTTTAGTGTATTTTCCAGGAAAAATCAGCAACGCTTTTTTTGGCCAATTTGGAGAAGGTGTGATTACTCGGGAACGGCTCGTAAGATTTTTAGTGTATTTTCCAGGAAAAATCAGCAACGCTTTTTTTTGGCCAATTTGGAGAAGGTGTGATTACTCGGGAACGGCTCATAAAATTTTTAATATATTTTCCAGGAAAAATCAGCAACGCTTTTTTTTGGCCAATTTGGAGAAGCTGTGATTACTCGGGAACGGCTCGTAGGTTTTTTAGTGTATTTTCCAGGAAAAATCAGCAACGCTTTTTTTGGCCAATTTGGAGAAGATGGGATTACTCGGGAACGGCTCGTAGGATTTTTAGTGTATTTTCCAGGAAAAATCAGCAACGCTTTTTTTGGCCAATTTGGAGAAGGTGGGATTACTCGGGAACGGCTCGTAGGTTTTTTAGTGTATTTTCCAGGAAAAATCAGCAACGCTTTTTTTTCTAATTTGGAGAAGATGGGATTACTCGGGAACGGCTCGTAGGATTTTTAGTGTATTTTCCAGGAAAAATCAGCAACGCTTTTTTTGGCCAATTTGGAGAAGGTGTGATTACTCGGGAACGGCTCGTAGGTTTTTTAGTGTATTTTCCAGGAAAAATCAGCAACGCTTTTTTTTTCTAATTTGGAGAAGGTGTGATTACTCGGGAACGGCTCGTAGGATTTTTGATGTTTTTTCCAGGAAAAATCAGCAACGCTTTTTTTGGCCAATTTGGAGAAGGTGTGATTACTCGGGAACGGCTCGTAAGATTTTTGATGTTTTTTCCAGGAAAAATCAGCAACGCTTTTTTTTGCTAATTTGGAGAAGATGGGATTACTCCGGAACGGCTCGTAAGATTTTTGATGTTTTTTCCAGGAAAAATCAGCAACGCTTTTTTTGGCCAATTTGGAGAAGGTGTGATTACTCGGGAACGGCTCGTAGGATTTTTGATGTTTTTTCCAGGAAAAATCAGCAACGCTTTTTTTGGCCAATTTGGAGAAGGTGGGATTACTCGGGAACGGCTCGTAGGATTTTTAGTGTATTTTCCAGGAAAAATCAGCAACGCTTTTTTTTCTAATTTGGAGAAGATGGGATTACTCCGGAACGGCTCGTAAGATTTTTGATGTTTTTTCCAGGAAAAATCAGCAACGCTTTTTTTGGCCAATTTGGAGAAGGTGTGATTACTCGGGAACGGCTCGTAGGATTTTTGATGTTTTTTCCAGGAAAAATCAGCAACGCTTTTTTTGGCCAATTTGGAGAAGGTGTGATTACTCGGGAACGGCTCGTAAGATTTTTGATGTTTTTTCCAGGAAAAATCAGCAACGCTTTTTTTTGCTAATTTGGAGAAGATGGGATTACTCCGGAACGGCTCGTAAGATTTTTGATGTTTTTTCCAGGAAAAATCAGCAACGCTTTTTTTGGCCAATTTGGAGAAGGTGTGATTACTCGGGAACGGCTCGTAGGATTTTTGATGTTTTTTCCAGGAAAAATCAGCAACGCTTTTTTTTTCTAATTTGGAGAAGGTGTGATTACTCGGGAACGGCTCGTAGGATTTTTGATGTTTTTTCCAGGAAAAATCAGCAACGCTTTTTTTGGCCAATTTGGAGAAGGTGGGATTACTCGGGAACGGCTCGTAGGATTTTTAGTGTATTTTCCAGGAAAAATCAGCAACGCTTTTTTTTCTAATTTGGAGAAGATGGGATTACTCGGGAACGGCTCGTAGGTTTTTTAGTGTATTTTCCAGGAAAAATCAGCAACGCTTTTTTTTGGCCAATTTGGAGAAGATGGGATTACTCGGGAACGGCTCGTAAGATTTTTAGTGTATTTTCCAGGAAAAATCAGCAACACTTTTTTTGGCCAATTTGGAGAAGATGGGATTACTCGGGAACGGCTCGTAAGATTTTTAGTGTATTTTCCAGGAAAAATCAGCAACGCTTTTTTTGGCCAATTTGGAGAAGGTGTGATTACTCGGGAACGGCTCGTAAGATTTTTAGTGTATTTTCCAGGAAAAATCAGCAACACTTTTTTTGGCCAATTTGGAGAAGATGGGATTACTCGGGAACGGCTCGTAAGATTTTTAGTGTATTTTCCAGGAAAAATCAGCAACGCTTTTTTTGGCCAATTTGGAGAAGGTGTGATTACTCGGGAACGGCTCGTAAGATTTTTGATGTTTTTTCCAGGAAAAATCAGCAACGCTTTTTTTGGCCAATTTGGAGAAGGTGTGATTACTCGGGAACGGCTCGTAGGATTTTTAGTGTATTTTCCAGGAAAAATCAGCAACGCTTTTTTTTGCCAATTTGGAGAAGGTGTGATTACTCGGGAACGGCTCGTAAGATTTTTAGTGTATTTTCCAGGAAAAATCAACAACGCTTTTTTTGGCCAATTTGGAGAAGGTGTGATTACTCGGGAACGGCTCGTAGGATTTTTAGTGTATTTTCCAGGAAAAATCAGCAACGCTTTTTTTTCTAATTTGGAGAAGATGGGATTACTCGGGAACGGCTCGTAGGTTTTTTAGTGTATTTTCCAGGAAAAATCAACAACGCTTTTTTTTCTAATTTGGAGAAGATGGGATTACTCGGGAACGGCTCGTAGGATTTTTAGTGTATTTTCCAGGAAAAATCAGCAACACTTTTTTTGGCCAATTTGGAGAAGGTGTGATTACTCGGGAACGGCTCGTAAGATTTTTAGTGTATTTTCCAGGAAAAATCAGCAACGCTTTTTTTGGCCAATTTGGAGAAGATGGGATTACTCGGGAATGGCTCGTAGGTTTTTTAGTGTATTTTCCAGGAAAAATCAGCAACGCTTTTTTTGGCCAATTTGGAGAAGATGGGATTACTCGGGAACGGCTCGTAGGATTTTTAGTGTATTTTCCAGGAAAAATCAGCAACGCTTTTTTTTCTAATTTGGAGAAGATGGGATTACTCGGGAACGGCTCGTAGGATTTTTAGTGTAATTTCCAGGAAAAATCAGCAACGCTTTTTTTTGCCAATTTGGAGAAGATGGGATTACTCGGGAACGGCTCGTAGGTTTTTTAATATATTTTCCAGGAAAAATCAGCAACGCTTTTTTTTTGCTAATTTGGAGAAGATGGGATTACTCGGGAACGGCTCGTAGGTTTTTTAATATATTTTCACGGAAAAATCAGCAACACTTTTTTTGGCCAATTTGGAGAAGGTGTGATTACTCGGGAACGGCTCGTAAGATTTTTAGTGTATTTTCCAGGAAAAATCAGCAACGCTTTTTTTTGGCCAATTTGGAGAAGGTGTGATTACTCGGGAACGGCTCGTAGGATTTTTAGTGTATTTTCCAGGAAAAATCAGCAACGCTTTTTTTGGCCAATTTGGAGAAGGTGTGATTACTCGGGAACGGCTCGTAGAATTTTTAGTGTATTTTCCAGGAAAAATCAGCAACGCTTTTTTCGGCCAATTTGGAGAAGGTGTGATTACTCGGGAACGGCTCGTAGGATTTTTAGTGTATTTTCCAGGAAAAATCAACAACGCTTTTTTTGGCCAATTTGGAGAAGATGGGATTACTCGGGAACGGCTCGTAGGTTTTTTAGTGTATTTTCCAGGAAAAATCAACAACGCTTTTTTTGGCCAATTTGGAGAAGGTGTGATTACTCGGGAACGGCTCGTAGGTTTTTTAGTGTATTTTCCAGGACAAATCAGCAACGCTTTTTTTTGGCCAATTTGGAGAAGGTGTGATTACTCGGGAACGGCTCGTAAGATTTTTAGTGTATTTTCCAGGAAAAATCAGCAACGCTTTTTTTTTCTAATTTGGAGAAGATGGGATTACTCGGGAACGGCTCGTTAGATTTTTAGTGTATTTTCCAGGAAAAATCAACAACGCTTTTTTTGGCCAATTTGGAGAAGGTGTGATTACTCGGGAACGGCTCGTAGGATTTTTGATGTTTTTTCCAGGAAAAATCAGCAACGCTTTTTTTTCTAATTTGGAGAAGATGGGATTACTCGGGAACGGCTCGTAGGATTTTTAGTGTATTTTCCAGGAAAAATCAGCAACGCTTTTTTTGGCCAATTTGGAGAAGATGGGATTACTCGGGAACGGCTCATAAAATTTTTAATATATTTTCCAGGAAAAATCAGCAACGCTTTTTTTTGCTAATTTGGAGAAGGTGTGATTACTCGGGAACGGCTCGTAGGTTTTTTAGTGTATTTTCCAGGAAAAATCAGCAAGGTTTTTTTTTGGCCAATTTGGAGAAGGTGTGATTACTCGGGAACGGCTCGTAGGTTTTTTAGTGTATTTTTCAGGAAAAATCAGCAACGCTTTTTTTTGGCCAATTTGGAGAAGGTGTGATTACTCGGGAACGGCTCGTAGGATTTTTAGTGTATTTTCCAGGAAAAATCAGCAACGCTTTTTTTGGCCAATTTGGAGAAGGTGTGATTACTCGGGAACGGCTCGTAAGATTTTTAGTGTATTTTCCAGGAAAAATCAACAACGCTTTTTTTGGCCAATTTGGAGAAGCTGTGATTACTCGGGAACGGCTCGTAGGATTTTTAGTGTATTTTCCAGGAAAAATCAGCAACGCTTTTTTTTGCCAATTTGGAGAAAGTGTGATTACTCGGGAACGGCTCGTAAGATTTTTAGTGTATTTTCCAGGAAAAATCAGCAACGCTTTTTTTTGGCCAATTTGGAGAAGATGGGATTACTCGGGAACGGCTCGTAGGTTTTTTAGTGTATTTTCCAGGAAAAATCAGCAACGCTTTTTTTTCTAATTTGGAGAAGATGGGATTACTCGGGAACGGCTCGTAGGTTTTTTAGTGTATTTTTCAGGAAAAATCAGCAACGCTTTTTTTTGCCAATTTGGAGAAGGTGTGATTACTCGGGAACGGCTCGTAGGTTTTTTAGTGTATTTTCCAGGAAAAATCAGCAACGCTTTTTTTGGCCAATTTGGAGAAGGTGTGATTACTCGGGAACGGCTCGTAAGATTTTTGATGTTTTTTCCAGGAAAAATCAGCAACGCTTTTTTTGGCCAATTCGGAGAAGATGGGATTACTCGGGAACGGCTCGTAGGTTTTTTAGTGTATTTTTCAGGAAAAATCAGCAACGCTTTTTTTTTGCCAATTTGGAGAAGGTGTGATTACTCGGGAACGGCTCGTAGGATTTTTAGTGTAATTTCCAGGAAAAATCAACAACGCTTTTTTTTGGCTAATTTGGAGAAGCTGTGATTACTCGGGAACGGCTCGTAGGATTTTAAGTGTATTTTCAAGGAAAAATTAGCAACGCTTTTTTTTGCCAATTTGGAGAAGGTGTGATTACTCGGGAACGGCTCGTAAGATTTTTAGTGTATTTTCCAGGAAAAATCAGCAACGCTTTTTTTGGCCAATTTGGAGAAGGTGTGATTACTCGGGAACGGCTCGTAAGATTTTTGATGTTTTTTCCAGGAAAAATCAGCAACGCTTTTTTTGGCCAATTAGGAGAAGGTGTGATTACTCGGGAACGGCTCGTAGGATTTTTAGTGTATTTTCCAGGAAAAATCAGCAACGCTTTTTTTGGCCAATTTGGATAAGGTGTGATTACTCGGGAACGGCTCGTAGGATTTTTAGTGTATTTTCCAGGAAAAATCAGCAACGCTTTTTTTGGCCTATTTGGAGAAGGTGTGATTACTCGGGAACGGCTCGTAGAATTTTTAATATATTTTCCAGGAAAAATCAGCAACGCTTTTTTTGGCCAATTTGGAGAAGGTGTGATTACTCGGGAACGGCTCGTAGGATTTTTAGTGTATTTTCCAGGAAAAATCAGCAACGCTTTTTTTTCTAATTTGGAGAAGATGGGATTACTCGGGAACGGCTCGTAGGATTTTTAGTGTATTTTCCAGGAAAAATCAGCAACGCTTTTTTTTGCCAATTTGGAGAAAGTATGATTACTCGGGAACGGCTCGTAAGATTTTTAGTGTATTTTCCAGGAAAAATCAGCAACGCTTTTTTTTGGCCAATTTGGAGAAGATGGGATTACTCGGGAACGGCTCGTAGGTTTTTTAGTGTATTTTCCAGGAAAAATGTGCAACGCTTTTTTTGGCCAATTTGGAGAAGGTGTGATTACTCGGGAACGGCTCGTAGGTTTTTTAGTGTATTTTCCAGGAAAAATCAGCAACGCTTTTTTTGGCCAATTTGGAGAAGATGGGATTACTCGGGAACTGCTCGTAGGATTTTTAGTGTATTTTCCAGGAAAAATCAGCAACGCTTTTTTTTTGGCCAATTTGGAGAAGGTGTGATTACTCGGGAACGGCTCGTAAGATTTTTAGTGTATTTTCCAGGAAAAATCAGCAACGCTTTTTTTTGGCCAATTTGGAGAAGGTGTGATTACTCGGGAACGGCTCGTAGGATTTTTAGTGTAATTTCCAGGAAAAATCAACAACGCTTTTTTTGGCCAATTTGGAGAAGGTGTGATTACTCGGGAACGGCTCGTAGGATTTTTAGTGTATTTTCCAGGAAAAATCAGCAACGCTTTTTTGGCCAATTTGGAGCTGGTGTGATTACTCGGGAACGGCTCGTAGGTTTTTTAGTGTATTTTCCAGGAAAAAACAGCAACGCTTTTTTTTGGCCAATTTGGAGAAGATGGGATTACTCGGGAACGGCTCGTAGGTTTTTTAGTGTATTTTCCAGGAAAAATCAGCAACGCTTTTTTTGGCCAATTTGGAGAAGGTGTGATTACTCGGGAACGGCTCGTAAGATTTTTGATGTTTTTTCCAGGAAAAATCAGCAACGGTTTTTTTTGCCAATTTGGAGAAGGTGTGATTACTCGGGAACGGCTCGTAAGATTTTTAGTGTATTTTCCAGGAAAAATCAGCAACGCTTTTTTTTGGCCAATTTGGAGAAGGTGTGATTACTCGGGAATGGCTCGTAGGATTTTTAGTGTATTTTCCAGGAAAAATCAGCAACGCTTTTTTTTTCTAATTTGGAGAAGATGGGATTACTCGGGAACGGCTCGTAGGATTTTTAGTGTATTTTCCAGGAAAAATCAGCAACGCTTTTTTTTGCCAATTTGGAGAAAATGTGATTACTCGGGAACGGCTCGTAAGATTTTTAGTGTATTTTCCAGGAAAAATCAGCAACGCTTTTTTTTGGCCAATTTGGAGAAGATGGGATTACTCGGGAACGGCTCGTAGGTTTTTTTGATGTATTTTCCAGGAAAAATCAGCAACGCTTTTTTTTGGCCAATTTGGAGAAGGTGTGATTACTCGGGAACGGCTCGTAGGATTTTTAGTGTATTTTCCAGGAAAAATCAGCAACGCTTTTTTTTTGCTAATTTGGAGAAGATGGGATTACTCGGGAACGGCTCGTAGGTTTTTTAGTGTATTTTCCAGGAAAAATCAGCAACGCTTTTTTTTGGCCAATTTGGAGAAGGTGTGATTACTCGGGAACGGCTCGTAAGATTTTTAGTGTATTTTCCAGGAAAAATCAGCAACGCTTTTTTTTGGCCAATTTGGAGAAGGTGTGATTACTCGGGAACTGCTCGTAAGATTTTTGATGTTTTTTCCAGGAAAAATGTGCAACGCTGGGAACGGCTCGTTAGATTTTTAGTGTATTTTCCAGGAAAAATCAACAACGCTTTTTTTGGCCAATTTGGAGAAGGTGTGATTACTCGGGAACGGCTCGTAGGATTTTTGATGTTTTTTCCAGGAAAAATCAGCAACGCTTTTTTTTCTAATTTGGAGAAGATGGGATTACTCGGGAACGGCTCGTAGGATTTTTAGTGTATTTTCCAGGAAAAATCAGCAACGCTTTTTTTTGCTAATTTGGAGAAGGTGTGATTACTCGGGAACGGCTCGTAGGTTTTTTAGTGTATTTTCCAGGAAAAATCAGCAAGGTTTTTTTTTGGCCAATTTGGAGAAGGTGTGATTACTCGGGAACGGCTCGTAGGTTTTTTAGTGTATTTTTCAGGAAAAATCAGCAACGCTTTTTTTTGGCCAATTTGGAGAAGGTGTGATTACTCGGGAACGGCTCGTAGGATTTTTAGTGTATTTTCCAGGAAAAATCAGCAACGCTTTTTTTGGCCAATTTGGAGAAGGTGTGATTACTCGGGAACGGCTCGTAAGATTTTTAGTGTATTTTCCAGGAAAAATCAACAACGCTTTTTTTGGCCAATTTGGAGAAGCTGTGATTACTCGGGAACGGCTCGTAGGATTTTTAGTGTATTTTCCAGGAAAAATCAGCAACGCTTTTTTTTGCCAATTTGGAGAAAGTGTGATTACTCGGGAACGGCTCGTAAGATTTTTAGTGTATTTTCCAGGAAAAATCAGCAACGCTTTTTTTTGGCCAATTTGGAGAAGATGGGATTACTCGGGAACGGCTCGTAGGTTTTTTAGTGTATTTTCCAGGAAAAATCAGCAACGCTTTTTTTTCTAATTTGGAGAAGATGGGATTACTCGGGAACGGCTCGTAGGTTTTTTAGTGTATTTTTCAGGAAAAATCAGCAACGCTTTTTTTTGCCAATTTGGAGAAGGTGTGATTACTCGGGAACGGCTCGTAGGTTTTTTAGTGTATTTTCCAGGAAAAATCAGCAACGCTTTTTTTGGCCAATTTGGAGAAGGTGTGATTACTCGGGAACGGCTCGTAAGATTTTTGATGTTTTTTCCAGGAAAAATCAGCAACGCTTTTTTTGGCCAATTCGGAGAAGATGGGATTACTCGGGAACGGCTCGTAGTTTTTTTTGTGTATTTTTCAGGAAAAATCAGCAACGCTTTTTTTTTGCCAATTTGGAGAAGGTGTGATTACTCGGGAACGGCTCGTAGGATTTTTAGTGTAATTTCCAGGAAAAATCAACAACGCTTTTTTTTGGCCAATTTGGAGAAGCTGTGATTACTCGGGAACGGCTCGTAGGATTTTAAGTGTATTTTCAAGGAAAAATTAGCAACGCTTTTTTTTGCCAATTTGGAGAAGGTGTGATTACTCGGGAACGGCTCGTAAGATTTTTAGTGTATTTTCCAGGAAAAATCAGCAACGCTTTTTTTGGCCAATTTGGAGAAGGTGTGATTACTCGGGAACGGCTCGTAAGATTTTTGATGTTTTTTCCAGGAAAAATCAGCAACGCTTTTTTTGGCCAATTAGGAGAAGGTGTGATTACTCGGGAACGGCTCGTAGGATTTTTAGTGTATTTTCCAGGAAAAATCAGCAACGCTTTTTTTGGCCAATTTGGATAAGGTGTGATTACTCGGGAACGGCTCGTAGGATTTTTAGTGTATTTTCCAGGAAAAATCAGCAACGCTTTTTTTGGCCAATTTGGAGAAGGTGTGATTACTCGGGAACGGCTCGTAGAATTTTTAATATATTTTCCAGGAAAAATCAGCAACGCTTTTTTTGGCCAATTTGGAGAAGGTGTGATTACTCGGGAACGGCTCGTAGGATTTTTAGTGTATTTTCCAGGAAAAATCAGCAACGCTTTTTTTCTAATTTGGAGAAGATGGGATTACTCGGGAACGGCTCGTAGGATTTTTAGTGTATTTTCCAGGAAAAATCAGCAACGCTTTTTTTTGCCAATTTGGAGAAAGTATGATTACTCGGGAACGGCTCGTAAGATTTTTAGTGTATTTTCCAGGAAAAATCAGCAACGCTTTTTTTTGGCCAATTTGGAGAAGATGGGATTACTCGGGAACGGCTCGTAGGTTTTTTAGTGTATTTTCCAGGAAAAATGTGCAACGCTTTTTTTGGCCAATTTGGAGAAGGTGTGATTACTCGGGAACGGCTCGTAGGTTTTTTAGTGTATTTTCCAGGAAAAATCAGCAACGCTTTTTTTGGCCAATTTGGAGAAGATGGGATTACTCGGGAACTGCTCGTAGGATTTTTAGTGTATTTTCCAGGAAAAATCAGCAACGCTTTTTTTTGGCCAATTTGGAGAAGGTGTGATTACTCGGGAACGGCTCGTAAGATTTTTAGTGTATTTTCCAGGAAAAATCAGCAACGCTTTTTTTTGGCCAATTTGGAGAAGGTGTGATTACTCGGGAACGGCTCGTAGGATTTTTAGTGTAATTTCCAGGAAAAATCAACAACGCTTTTTTTGGCCAATTTGGAGAAGGTGTGATTACTCGGGAACGGCTCGTAGGATTTTTAGTGTATTTTCCAGGAAAAATCAGCAACGCTTTTTTGGCCAATTTGGAGCTGGTGTGATTACTCGGGAACGGCTCGTAGGTTTTTTAGTGTATTTTCCAGGAAAAAACAGCAACGCTTTTTTTTGGCCAATTTGGAGAAGATGGGATTACTCGGGAACGGCTCGTAGGTTTTTTAGTGTATTTTCCAGGAAAAATCAGCAACGCTTTTTTTGGCCAATTTGGAGAAGGTGTGATTACTCGGGAACGGCTCGTAAGATTTTTGATGTTTTTTCCAGGAAAAATCAGCAACGGTTTTTTTTGCCAATTTGGAGAAGGTGTGATTACTCGGGAACGGCTCGTAAGATTTTTAGTGTATTTTCCAGGAAAAATCAGCAACGCTTTTTTTTGGCCAATTTGGAGAAGGTGTGATTACTCGGGAATGGCTCGTAGGATTTTTAGTGTATTTTCCAGGAAAAATCAGCAACGCTTTTTTTTCTAATTTGGAGAAGATGGGATTACTCGGGAACGGCTCGTAGGATTTTTAGTGTATTTTCCAGGAAAAATCAGCAACGCTTTTTTTTGCCAATTTGGAGAAAATGTGATTACTCGGGAACGGCTCGTAAGATTTTTAGTGTATTTTCCAGGAAAAATCAGCAACGCTTTTTTTTGGCCAATTTGGAGAAGATGGGATTACTCGGGAACGGCTCGTAGGTTTTTTTGATGTATTTTCCAGGAAAAATCAGCAACGCTTTTTTTTGGCCAATTTGGAGAAGGTGTGATTACTCGGGAACGGCTCGTAGGATTTTTAGTGTATTTTCCAGGAAAAATCAGCAACGCTTTTTTTTTGCTAATTTGGAGAAGATGGGATTACTCGGGAACGGCTCGTAGGTTTTTTAGTGTATTTTCCAGGAAAAATCAGCAACGCTTTTTTTTGGCCAATTTGGAGAAGGTGTGATTACTCGGGAACGGCTCGTAAGATTTTTAGTGTATTTTCCAGGAAAAATCAGCAACGCTTTTTTTTGGCCAATTTGGAGAAGGTGTGATTACTCGGGAACTGCTCGTAAGATTTTTGATGTTTTTTCCAGGAAAAATGTGCAACGCTTTTTGTGGCCAATTTGGAGAAGGTGTGATTACTCGGGAACGGCTCATAAAATTTTTAATATATTTTCCAGGAAAAATCAGCAACACTTTTTTTGGCCAATTTGGAGAAGGTGTGATTACTCGGGAACGGCTCGTAAGATTTTTAGTGTATTTTCCAGGAAAAATGTGCAACGCTTTTTTTTGCCAATTTGGAGAAAGTGTGATTACTCCGGAACGGCTCGTAAGATTTTTAGTGTATTTTCCAGGAAAAATGTGCAACGCTTTTTTTTGCCAATTTGGAGAAGGTGTGATTACTCGGGAACGGCTCGTAGGTTTTTTAGTGTATTTTCCAGGAAAAATCAGCAATGCTTTTTTTTGGCCAATTTGGAGAAGGTGTGATTACTCGGGAACGGCTCGTAAGATTTTTAGTGTATTTTCCAGGAAAAATCAGCAACGCTTTTTTTGGCCAATTTGGAGATGGTGTGATTACTCGGGAACGGCTCGTAGGATTTTTAGTGTATTTTCCAGGAAAAATCAGCAACGCTTTTTTTTGCCAATTTGGAGAAAGTGTGATTACTCGGGAACGGCTCGTAGGTTTTTTAGTGTATTTTCCAGGAAAAATGTGCAACGCTTTTTTTGGCCAATTTGGAGAAGGTGTGATTACTCGGGAACGGCTCGTAGGATTTTTAGTGTATTTTCCAGGAAAAATCAGCAACGCTTTTTTTGGCCAATTTGGAGAAGGTGTGATTACTCGGGAACGGCTCGTAGGTTTTTTAGTGTATTTTCCAGGAAAAATCAGCAACGCTTTTTTTTGGCCAATTTGGAGAAGGTGTGATTACTCGGGAACGGCTCGTAGGATTTTTAGTGTATTTTCCAGGAAAAATCAACAACGCTTTTTTTGGCCAATTTGGAGAAGGTGTGATTACTCGGAAACGGCTCGTAAGATTTTTAGTGTATTTTCCAGGAAAAATCAGCAACGCTTTTTTTGGCCAATTTGGAGAAGGTGTGATTACTCGGGAACGGCTCGTAAGATTTTTGATGTTTTTTCCAGGAAAAATGTGCAACGCTTTTTGTGGCCAATTTGGAGAAGGTGTGATTACTCGGGAACGGCTCATAAAATTTTTAATATATTTTCCAGGAAAAATCAGCAACACTTTTTTTGGCCAATTTGGAGAAGGTGTGATTACTCGGGAACGGCTCGTAAGATTTTTAGTGTATTTTCCAGGAAAAATGTGCAACGCTTTTTTTTGCCAATTTGGAGAAAGTGTGATTACTCCGGAACGGCTCGTAAGATTTTTAGTGTATTTTCCAGGAAAAATGTGCAACGCTTTTTTTTGCCAATTTGGAGAAGGTGTGATTACTCGGGAACGGCTCGTAGGTTTTTTAGTGTATTTTCCAGGAAAAATCAGCAACGCTTTTTTTTGGCCAATTTGGAGAAGGTGTGATTACTCGGGAACGGCTCGTAAGATTTTTAGTGTATTTTCCAGGAAAAATCAGCAACGCTTTTTTTGGCCAATTTGGAGATGGTGTGATTACTCGGGAACGGCTCGTAGGATTTTTAGTGTATTTTCCAGGAAAAATCAGCAACGCTTTTTTTTGCCAATTTGGAGAAAGTGTGATTACTCGGGAACGGCTCGTAGGTTTTTTAGTGTATTTTCCAGGAAAAATGTGCAACGCTTTTTTTGGCCAATTTGGAGAAGGTGTGATTACTCGGGAACGGCTCGTAGGATTTTTAGTGTATTTTCCAGGAAAAATCAGCAACGCTTTTTTTGGCCAATTTGGAGAAGGTGTGATTACTCGGGAACGGCTCGTAGGTTTTTTAGTGTATTTTCCAGGAAAAATCAGCAACGCTTTTTTTTGGCCAATTTGGAGAAGGTGTGATTACTCGGGAACGGCTCGTAGGATTTTTAGTGTATTTTCCAGGAAAAATCAACAACGCTTTTTTTGGCCAATTTGGAGAAGGTGTGATTACTCGGAAACGGCTCGTAAGATTTTTAGTGTATTTTCCAGGAAAAATCAGCAACGCTTTTTTTGGCCAATTTGGAGAAGATGGGATTACTCGGGAACGGCTCATAAAATTTTTAATATATTTTCCAGCAAAAATCAGCAACACTTTTTTTGGCCAATTTGGAGATGGTGTGATTACTCGGGAACGGCTCGTAGGATTTTTAGTGTATTTTCCAGGAAAAATCAGCAACGCTTTTTTTTGCCAATTTGGAGAAAGTGTGATTACTCGGGAACGGCTCGTAGGTTTTTTAGTGTATTTTCCAGGAAAAATCAGCAACGCTTTTTTTTGGCCAATTTAGAGAAGGTGTGATTACTCGGGAACGGCTCGTAGGATTTTTAGTGTATTTTCCAGGAAAAATCAGCAACGCTTTTTTTGGCCAATTTGGAGAAGGTGTGATTACTCGGAAACGGCTCGTAGGTTTTTTAGTGTATTTTCCAGGAAAAATCAGCAACGCTTTTTTTTGGCCAATTTGGAGAAGGTGTGATTACTCGGGAACGGCTCGTAGGATTTTTAGTGTATTTTCCAGGAAAAATCAACAACGCTTTTTTTGGCCAATTTGGAGAAGGTGTGATTACTCGGAAACGGCTCGTAAGATTTTTAGTGTATTTTCCAGGAAAAATCAGCAACGCTTTTTTTTGGCCAATTTGGAGAAGGTGTGATTACTCGGGAACGGCTCGTAAGATTTTTAGTGTATTTTCCAGGAAAAATCAACAACGCTTTTTTTGGCCAATTTGGAGAAGGTGTGATTACTCGGGAACGGCTCGTAGGATTTTTAGTGTATTTTCCAGGAAAAATCAGCAACGCTTTTTTGGCCAATTTGGAGAAGGTGTGATTACTCGGGAACGGCTCGTAAGATTTTTAGTTTATTTTCCAGGAAAAATCAACAACGCTTTTTTTGGCCAATTTGGAGAAGGTGTGATTACTCGGGAACGGCTCGTAGGATTTTTAGTGTATTTTCCAAGAAAAATCAGCAACGCTTTTTTTTCTAATTTGGAGAAGGTGTGATTACTCGGGAACGGCTCGTAGGTTTTTTAGTGTATTTTCCAGGAAAAATCAACAACGCTTTTTTTGGCCAATTTGGAGAAGGTGTGATTACTCGGGAACGGCTCGTAGGATTTTTAGTGTATTTTCCAGGAAAAATCAGCAACGCTTTTTTTTCTAATTTGGAGAAGGTGTGATTACTCGGGAACGGCTCGTAGGATTTTAAGTGTAATTTCCAGGAAAAATCAGCAACGCTTTTTTTGGCCAATTTGGAGAAGGTGTGATTACTCGGGAACTGCTCGTAGGATTTTTAGTGTATTTTCCAGGAAAAATCAACAACGCTTTTTTTGGCCAATTTGGAGAAGGTGTGATTACTCGGGAACGGCTCGTAAGATTTTTAGTGTTTTTTCCAGGAAAAATCAGCAACGCTTTTTTTGGCCAATTTGGAGAAGGTGTGATTACTCGGGAACGGCTCGTAAGATTTTTAGTGTATTTTCCAGGAAAAATCAGCAACGCTTTTTTTGGCCAATTTGGAGAAGGTGTGATTACTCGGGAACGGCTCGTAAGTTTTTTAGTGTATTTTCCAGGAAAAATCAGCAACACTTTTTTTGGCCAATTTGGAGAAGGTGTGATTACTCGGGAACGGCTCGTAGGATTTTTAGTGTATTTTCCAGGAAAAATCAGCAACGCTTTTTTTTGGCCAATTTGGAGAAGGTGTGATTACTCGGAAACGGCTCGTAAGATTTTTAGTGTATTTTCCAGGAAAAATCAGCAACGTTTTTTTTTTGGCCAATTTGGAGAAGGTGTGATTACTCGGGAACGGCTCGTAGGTTTTTTAGTGTATTTTCCAGGAAAAATCAGCAAGGTTTTTTTTTGGCCAATTTGGAGAAGATGGGATTACTCGGGAACGGCTCGTAGGATTTTTAGTGTATTTTCCAGGAAAAATCAGCAAGGTTTTTTTTTGGCCAATTTGGAGAAGATGGGATTACTCGGGAACGGCTCGTAGGTTTTTTAGTGTATTTTCCAGGAAAAATGTGCAACGCTTTTTTTTGGCCAATTTGGAGAAGGTGTGATTACTCGGGAACGGCTCGTAAGATTTTTAGTGTATTTTCCAGGAAAAATCAGCAACGCTTTTTTTGGCCAATTTGGAGAAGGTGTGATTACTCGGGAACGGCTCGTAGGTTTTTTAGTGTATTTTCCAGGAAAAATCAGCAAGGTTTTTTTTTGGCCAATTTGGAGAAGTTGTGATTACTCGGGAACGGCTCGTAAGATTTTTGATGTATTTTTCAGGAAAAATCAGCAACGCTTTTTTTGGCCAATTTGGAGAAGGTGTGATTACTCGGGAACGGCTCGTAAGATTTTTGATGTATTTTTCAGGAAAAATCAGCAACGCTTTTTTTGGCCAATTTGGAGAAGGTGTGATTACTCGGGAACGGCTCGTAGGATTTTTAGTGTATTTTCCAGGAAAAATGTGCAACGCTTTTTGTGGCCAATTTGGAGAAGGGGTGATTACTCGGGAACGGCTCGTAGGATTTTTAGTGTTTTTTCCAGGAAAAATCAGCAACGCTTTTTTTTGCCAATTTGGAGAAGGTGTGATTACTCGGGAACGGCTCGTAGGATTTTTAGTGTATTTTCCAGGAAAAATCAGCAACGCTTTTTTTGGCCAATTTGGAGAAGGTGTGATTACTCGGGAACGGCTCGTAGGATTTTTAGTGTATTTTCCAGGAAAAATCAGCAACGCTTTTTTTGGCCAATTTGGAGAAGGTGTGATTACTCGGGAACGGCTCGTAAGATTTTTAGTGTATTTTCCAGGAAAAATCAACAACGCTTTTTTTGGCCAATTTGGAGAAGGTGTGATTACTCGGGAACGGCTCGTAGGATTTTTAGTGTATTTTCCAGGAAAAATCAGCAACGCTTTTTTTTCTAATTTGGAGAAGGTGTGATTACTCGGGAACGGCTCGTAAGATTTTTGATGTATTTTTCAGGAAAAATCAGCAACGCTTTTTTTGGCCAATTTGGAGAAGGTGTGATTACTCGGGAACGGCTCGTAGGATTTTTAGTGTATTTTCCAGGAAAAATCAGCAACACTTTTTTTGGCCAATTTGGAGAAGGTGTGATTACTCGGGAACGGCTCGTAAGATTTTTAGTGTATTTTCCAGGAAAAATCAACAACGCTTTTTTTGGCCAATTTGGAGAAGGTGTGATTACTCGGGAACGGCTCGTAGGATTTTTAGTGTATTTTCCAGGAAAAATCAGCAACGCTTTTTTTTCTAATTTGGAGAAGGTGTGATTACTCGGGAACGGCTCGTAAGATTTTTGATGTATTTTTCAGGAAAAATCAGCAACGCTTTTTTTGGCCAATTTGGAGAAGGTGTGATTACTCGGGAACGGCTCGTAGGTTTTTTAGTGTATTTTCCAGGAAAAATCAGCAAGGTTTTTTTTTTGCCAATTTGGAGAAGATGGGATTACTCGGGAACGGCTCGTAGGATTTTTAGTGTATTTTCCAGGAAAAATCAGCAAGGTTTTTTTTGGCCAATTTGGAGAAGGTGTGATTACTCGGGAACGGCTCGTAGGTTTTTTAGTGTATTTTCCAGGAAAAATCAACAACGCTTTTTTTTTGCCAATTTGGAGCAGGTGTGATTACTCGGGAACGGCTCATAAAATTTTTAATATATTTTCAAGGAAAAATCAGCAACGCTTTTTTTTGGCCAATTTGGAGAAGGTGTGATTACTCGGAAACGGCTCGTAAGATTTTTAGTGTATTTTCCAGGAAAAATCAGCAACGTTTTTTTTTTGGCCAATTTGGAGAAGGTGTGATTACTCGGGAACGGCTCGTAAGATTTTTAGTGTATTTTCCAGGAAAAATCAGCAACGCTTTTTTTGGCCAATTTGGAGAAGGTGTGATTACTCGGGAACGGCTCGTAAGATTTTTGATGTTTTTTCCAGGAAAAATCAGCAACGCTTTTTTTTGGCCAATTTGGAGAAGGTGTGATTACTCGGGAACGGCTCGTAAGATTTTTAGTGTATTTTCCAGGAAAAATCAACAACGCTTTTTTTGGCCAATTTGGAGAAGGTGTGATTACTCGGGAACGGCTCGTAGGATTTTTAGTGTATTTTCCAGGAAAAATCAGCAACGCTTTTTTTGGCCAATTTGGAGAAGGTGTGATTACTCGGGAACGGCTCGTAAGATTTTTAGTGTATTTTCCAGGAAAAATCAACAACGCTTTTTTTGGCCAATTTGGAGAAGGTGTGATTACTCGGGAACGGCTCGTAGGATTTTTAGTGTATTTTCCAGGAAAAATCAGCAACGCTTTTTTTTGGCCAATTTGGAGAAGGTGTGATTACTCGGGAACGGCTCGTAAGATTTTTAGTGTATTTTCCAGGAAAAATCAACAACGCTTTTTTTGGCCAATTTGGAGAAGGTGTGATTACTCGGGAACGGCTCGTAGGATTTTTAGTGTATTTTCCAGGAAAAATCAGCAACGCTTTTTTTTGGCCAATTTGGAGAAGGTGTGATTACTCGGGAACGGCTCGTAGGATTTTTAGTGTATTTTCCATGAAAAATCAACAACGCTTTTTTTTGGCCAATTTGGAGAAGGTGTGATTACTCGGGAACGGCTCGTAAGATTTTTAGTGTATTTTCCAGGAAAAATCAGCAACGCTTTTTTTTGCTAATTTGGAGAAGATGGGATTACTCGGGAACGGCTCGTAGGTTTTTTGATGTTTTTTCCAGGAAAAATCAGCAACGCTTTTTTTGGCCAATTTGGAGATGGTGTGATTACTCGGGAACGGCTCGTAGGATTTTTAGTGTATTTTCCAGGAAAAATCAGCAACACTTTTTTTGGCCAATTTGGAGAAGGTGTGATTACTCGGGAACGGCTCGTAAGATTTTTAGTGTATTTTCCAGGAAAAATCAGCAACGCTTTTTTTTGCTAATTTGGAGAAGATGGGATTACTCGGGAACGGCTCGTAGGTTTTTTGATGTTTTTTCCAGGAAAAATCAGCAACGCTTTTTTTGGCCAATTTGGAGATGGTGTGATTACTCGGGAACGGCTCGTAGGATTTTTAGTGTATTTTCCAGGAAAAATCAGCAACGCTTTTTTTGGCCAATTTGGAGAAGGTGTGATTACTCGGGAACGGCTCGTAGGATTTTTAGTGTATTTTCCAGGAAAAATCAGCAACGCTTTTTTTTGGCCAATTTGGAGAAGGTGTGATTACTCGGGAACGGCTCGTAAGATTTTTAGTGTATTTTCCAGGAAAAATCAACAACGCTTTTTTTGGCCAATTTGGAGAAGGTGTGATTACTCGGGAACGGCTCGTAGGATTTTTAGTGTATTTTCCAGGAAAAATCAGCAACACTTTTTTTGGCCAATTTGGAGAAGGTGTGATTACTCGGGAACGGCTCGTAAGATTTTTAGTGTATTTTCCAGGAAAAATCAGCAACGCTTTTTTTTGCTAATTTGGAGAAGATGGGATTACTCGGGAACGGCTCGTAGGTTTTTTGATGTTTTTTCCAGGAAAAATCAGCAACGCTTTTTTTGGCCAATTTGGAGATGGTGTGATTACTCGGGAACGGCTCGTAGGATTTTTAGTGTATTTTCCAGGAAAAATCAACAACGCTTTTTTTGGCCAATTTGGAGAAGATGGGATTACTCGGGAACGGCTCTTAAGTTTTTTAGTGTATTTTCCAGGAAAAATCAGCAACGCTTTTTTTTGGCCAATTTGGAGAAGGTGTGATTACTCGGGAACGGCTCGTAAGATTTTTAGTGTATTTTCCAGGAAAAATCAGCAACGCTTTTTTTTGGCCAATTTGGAGAAGGTGTGATTACTCGGGAACGGCTCGTAAGATTTTTGATGTTTTTTCCAGGAAAAATCAGCAACGCTTTTTTTGGCCAATTTGGAGAAGGTGTGATTACTCGGGAACGGCTCGTAAGATTTTTGATGTATTTTCCAGGAAAAATCAGCAACGCTTTTTTTGGCCAATTTGGAGAAGATGGGATTACTCGGGAACGGCTCGTAAGATTTTTGATGTATTTTCCAGGAAAAATCAGCAACGCTTTTTTTTGGCCAATTTGGAGAAGGTGTGATTACTCGGGAACGGCTCGTAGGATTTTTAGTGTATTTTCCAGGAAAAATCAGCAACGCTTTTTTTTTTTGCTAATTTGGAGAAGATGGGATTACTCGGGAACGGCTCGTAAGATTTTTGATGTTTTTTCCAGGAAAAATCAGCAACGCTTTTTTTGGCCAATTTGGAGAAGGTGTGATTACTCGGGAACGGCTCGTAGGTTTTTTGATGTATTTTCCAGGAAAAATCAACAACGCTTTTTTTGGCCAATTTGGAGAAGGTGTGATTACTCGGGAACGGCTCGTAGGATTTTTAGTGTATTTTCCAGGAAAAATCAGCAACGCTTTTTTTTCTAATTTGGAGAAGATGGGATTACTCGGGAACGGCTCGTAAGATTTTTAGTGTATTTTCCAGGAAAAATCAACAACGCTTTTTTTGGCCAATTTGGAGAAGGTGTGATTACTCGGGAACGGCTCGTAGGATTTTTGATGTTTTTTCCAGGAAAAATCAGCAACGCTTTTTTTTCTAATTTGGAGAAGATGGGATTACTCGGGAACGGCTCGTAGGATTTTTAGTGTATTTTCCAGGAAAAATCAGCAACGCTTTTTTTGGCCAATTTGGAGAAGATGGGATTACTCGGGAACGGCTCATAAAATTTTTAATATATTTTCCAGGAAAAATCAGCAACGCTTTTTTTTGCTAATTTGGAGAAGGTGTGATTACTCGGGAACGGCTCGTAGGTTTTTTAGTGTATTTTCCAGGAAAAATCAGCAAGGTTTTTTTTTGGCCAATTTGGAGAAGGTGTGATTACTCGGGAACGGCTCGTAGGTTTTTTAGTGTATTTTTCAGGAAAAATTAGCAACGCTTTTTTTTGGCCAATTTGGAGAAGGTGTGATTACTCGGGAACGGCTCGTAGGATTTTTAGTGTATTTTCCAGGAAAAATCAGCAACGCTTTTTTTGGCCAATTTGGAGAAGGTGTGATTACTCGGGAACGGCTCGTAAGATTTTTAGTGTATTTTCCAGGAAAAATCAACAACGCTTTTTTTGGCCAATTTGGAGAAGCTGTGATTACTCGGGAACGGCTCGTAGGATTTTTAGTGTATTTTCCAGGAAAAATCAGCAACGCTTTTTTTTGCCAATTTGGAGAAAGTGTGATTACTCGGGAACAGCTCGTAAGATTTTTAGTGTATTTTCCAGGAAAAATCAGCAACGCTTTTTTTTGGCCAATTTGGAGAAGATGGGATTACTCGGGAACGGCTCGTAGGTTTTTTAGTGTATTTTCCAGGAAAAATCAGCAACGCTTTTTTTTCTAATTTGGAGAAGATGGGATTACTCGGGAACGGCTCGTAGGATTTTTAGTGTATTTTCCAGGAAAAATCAGCAACGCTTTTTTTTTGCTAATTTGGAGAAGATGGGATTACTCGGGAACGGCTCGTAAGATTTTTGATGTTTTTTCCAGGAAAAATCAGCAACGCTTTTTTTGGCCAATTTGGAGAAGGTGTGATTACTCGGGAACGGCTCGTAGGATTTTTAGTGTATTTTCCAGGAAAAATCAACAACGCTTTTTTTGGCCAATTCGGAGAAGGTGTGATTACTCGGGAACGGCTCGTAGGTTTTTTAGTGTATTTTCCAGGAAAAATCAGCAACGCTTTTTTTGGCCAATTTGGAGAAGGTGTGATTACTCGGGAACGGCTCGTAGGATTTTTGATGTTTTATCCAGGAAAAATCAGCAACGCTTTTTTTGGCCAATTTGGAGATGGTGTGATTACTCGGGAACGGCTCGTAAGATTTTTGATGTTTTTTCCAGGAAAAATCAGCAACGCTTTTTTTGGCCAATTTGGAGAAGGTGTGATTACTCGGGAACTGCTCGTAGGATTTTTAGTGTATTTTCCAGGAAAAATCAACAACGCTTTTTTTGGCCAATTTGGAGAAGATGGGCTTACTCGGGAACGGCTCGTAGGATTTTTAGTGTATTTTCCAGGAAAAATCAGCAACGCTTTTTTTTGCCAATTTGGAGAAAGTGTGATTACTCGGGAACGGCTCGTAAGATTTTTAGTGTATTTTCCAGGAAAAATCAGCAACGCTTTTTTTGGCCAATTTGGAGAAGGTGTGATTACTCGGGAACGGCTCGTAAGATTTTTGATGTTTTTTCCAGGAAAAATCAGCAACGCTTTTTTTGGCCAATTTGGAGAAGGTGTGATTACTCGGGAACGGCTCGTAAGATTTTTAGTGTATTTTCCAGGAAAAATCAGCAACGCTTTTTTTGGCCAATTTGGAGAAGATGGGATTACTCGGGAACGGCTCGTAGGTTTTTTAGTGTATTTTCCAGGAAAAATCAGCAACGCTTTTTTTGGCCAATTTGGAGAAGGTGTGATTACTCGGGAACGGCTCGTAAGATTTTTAGTGTATTTTCCAGGAAAAATCAGCAACGCTTTTTTTGGCCAATTTGGAGAAGGTGTGATTACTCGGGAACGGCTCGTAGGTTTTTTAGTGTATTTTCCAGGAAAAATCAGCAAGGTTTTTTTTTGGCCAATTTGGAGAAGGTGTGATTACTCGGGAACGGCTCGTTGGTTTTTTAGTGTATTTTCCAGGAAAAATCAGCAACGCTTTTTTTGGCCAATTTGGAGAAGGTGTGATTACTCGGGAACGGCTCGTAAGATTTTTAGTGTATTTTCCAGGAAAAATCAACAACGTTTTTTTTGGCCAATTTGGAGAAGGTGTGATTACTCGGGAACGGCTCGTAGGATTTTTAGTGTATTTTCCAGGAAAAATCAGCAACGCTTTTTTTTCTAATTTGGAGAAGATGGGATTACTCGGGAACGGCTCGTAGGATTTTTAGTGTATTTTCCAGGAAAAATCAGCAACGCTTTTTTTTGGCCAATTTGGAGAAGGTGTGATTACTCGGGAACGGCTCGTAAGATTTTTAGTGTATTTTCCAGGAAAAATCAACAACGCTTTTTTTGGCCAATTTGGAGAAGCTGTGATTACTCGGGAACGGCTCGTAAGATTTTTGATGTATTTTCCAGGAAAAATCAGCAACGCTTTTTTTTGGCCAATTTGGAGAAGATGGGATTACTCGGGAACGGCTCGTAGGTTTTTTAGTGTATTTTTCAGGAAAAATCAGCAACGCTTTTTTTTTTTTGCCAATTTGGAGAAGGTGTGATTACTCAGGAACGGCTCGTAGGTTTTTTAGTGTATTTTCCAGGAAAAATCAGCAACGCTTTTTTTTGGCCAATTTGGAGAAGGTGTGATTACTCGGGAACGGCTCGTAAGATTTTTAGTGTATTTTCCAGGATAAATCAGCAACGCTTTTTTTGGCCAATTTGGAGAAGGTATAATTACTCGGGAACGGCTCGTAAGATTTTTAGTGTAATTTCCAGGAAAAATCAACAACGCTTTTTTTTTTGGCCAATTTGGAGAAGGTGTGATTACTCGGGAACGGCTCGTAAGATTTTTAGTGTATTTTCCAGGAAAAATCAGCAACGCTTTTTTTGGCCAATTTGGAGAAGGTGTGATTACTCGGGAACGGCTCGTAAGATTTTTAGTGTATTTTCCAGGAAAAATCAGCAACGCTTTTTTTTTGGCCAATTTGGAGAAGGTGTGATTACTCGGGAACGGCTCGTAGGATTTTTAGTGTATTTTCCAGGAAAAATCAGCAACGCTTTTTTTGGCCAATTTGGAGAAGGTGTGATTACTCGGGAACGGCTCGTAGGTTTTTTAGTGTATTTTCCAGGAAAAATCAGCAAGGTTTTTTTTTGGCCAATTTGGAGAAGGTGTGATTACTCGGGAACGGCTCGTAGGTTTTTTAGTGTATTTTCCAGGAAAAATCAGCAACGCTTTTTTTGGCCAATTTGGAGAAGGTGTGATTACTCGGGAACGGCTCGTAAGATTTTTAGTGTATTTTCCAGGAAAAATCAACAACGCTTTTTTTGGCCAATTTGGAGAAGGTGTGATTACTCGGGAACGGCTCGTAGGATTTTTAGTGTATTTTCCAGGAAAAATCAGCAACGCTTTTTTTTCTAATTTGGAGAAGATGGGATTACTTGGGAACGGCTCGTAGGTTTTTTAGTGTATTTTCCAGGAAAAATCAGCAACGCTTTTTTTTGGCCAATTTGGAGAAGGTGTGATTACTCGGGAACGGCTCGTAAGATTTTTAGTGTATTTTCCAGGAAAAATCAACAACGCTTTTTTTGGCCAATTTGGAGAAGCTGTGATTACTCGGGAACGGCTCGTGAGATTTTTGATGTATTTTCCAGGAAAAATCAGCAACGCTTTTTTTTTGCCAATTTGGAGAAGGTGTGATTACTCGGGAACGGCTCGTAGGATTTTTAGTGTATTTTCCAGGAAAAATCAGCAACGCTTTTTTTGGCCAATTTGGAGAAGGTGTGATTACTCGGGAACGGCTCGTAGGTTTTTTAGTGTATTTTCCAGGAAAAATCAGCAACGCTTTTTTTTGGCCAATTTGGAGAAGGTGTGATTACTCGGGAACGGCTCGTAGGATTTTTAGTGTGTTTTCCAGGAAAAATCAACAACGCTTTTTTTGGCCAATTTGGAGAAGGTGTGATTACTCGGAAACGGCTCGTAAGATTTTTAGTGTATTTTCCAGGAAAAATCAGCAACGCTTTTTTTGGCCAATTTGGAGAAGGTGTGATTACTCGGGAACGGCTCGTAGGATTTTTAGTGTATTTTCCAGGAAAAATCAGCAACGCTTTTTTTTGCCAATTTGGAGAAGGTGTGATTACTCGGGAACGGCTCGTAGGATTTTTAGTGTATTTTCCAGGAAAAATCAGCAACGCTTTTTTTGGCCAATTTGGAGAAGGTGTGATTACTCGGGAACGGCTCGTAGGTTTTTTAGTGTATTTTCCAGGAAAAATCAGCAACGCTTTTTTTTGGCCAATTTGGAGAAGGTGTGATTACTCGGGAACGGCTCGTAAGATTTTTAGTGTATTTTCCAGGAAAAATCAGCAACGCTTTTTTTTTGCCAATTTGGAGAAAGTGTGATTACTCCGGAACGGCTCGTAAGATTTTTAGTGTATTTTCCAGGAAAAATCAGCAACGCTTTTTTTTCTAATTCGGAGAAGATGGGATTATTTGGGAACGGCTCGTAGGTTTTTTAGTGTATTTTTCAGGAAAAATCAGCAACGCTTTTTTTTGCCAATTTGGAGAAGATGGGATTACTCGGGAACTGCTCGTAAGATTTTTGATGTATTTTCCAGGAAAAATCAGCAACGCTTTTTTTGGCCAATTTGGAGAAGGTGTGATTACTCGGGAACGGCTCGTAAGATTTTTAGTGTATTTTCCAGGAAAAATCAGCAACGCTTTTTTTTTGCCAATTTGGAGAAGGTGTGATTACTCGGGAACGGCTCGTAAGATTTTTGATGTTTTTTCCAGGAAAAATCAGCAACGCTTTTTTTGGCCAATTTGGAGAAGGTGTGATTACTCGGGAACGGCTCGTAGGATTTTTGATGTTTTTTCCAGGAAAAATCAGCAACGCTTTTTTTTCTAATTTGGAGAAGATGGGATTACTCGGGAACGGCTCGTAGGATTTTTAGTGTATTTTCCAGGAAAAATCAACAACGCTTTTTTTGGCCAATTTGGAGAAGATGGGATTACTCGGGAACGGCTCGTAGGTTTTTTAGTGTATTTTCCAGGAAAAATCAACAACGCTTTTTTTGGCCAATTTGGAGAAGGTGTGATTACTCGGGAACGGCTCGTAGGTTTTTTAGTGTATTTTCCAGGAAAAATCAGCAACGCTTTTTTTTGGCCAATTTGGAGAAGGTGTGATTACTCGGGAACGGCTCGTAGGATTTTTAGTGTATTTTCCAGGAAAAATCAGCAACGCTTTTTTTTGGCCAATTTGGAGAAGGTGTGATTACTCGGAAACGGCTCGTAGGATTTTTAGTGTATTTTCCAGGAAAAATCAGCAACGCTTTTTTTTGCCAATTTGGAGAAGGTGTGATTACTCGGGAACGGCTCGTAAGATTTTTGATGTTTTTTCCAGGAAAAATCAGCAACGCTTTTTTTTTGCCAATTTGGAGAAGGTGTGATTACTCGGGAACTGCTCGTAGGATTTTTAGTGTAATTTCCAGGAAAAATCAGCAACGCTTTTTTTTGGCCAATTTGGAGAAGGTGTGATTACTCGGGAACGGCTGGTAGGATTTTTAGTGTATTTTCCAGGAAAAATCAGCAACGCTTTTTTTTTGCTAATTTGGAGAAGATGGGATTACTCGGGAACGGCTCGTAAGATTTTTAGTGTATTTTCCAGGAAAAATCAACAACGCTTTTTTTGGCCAATTTGGAGAAGCTGTGATTACTCGGGAACGGCTCGTAGGTTTTTTAGTGTATTTTCCAGGAAAAATGTGCAACGCTTTTTTTTCTAATTTGGAGAAGGTGTGATTACTCGGGAACGGCTCGTACGATTTTTGATGTTTTTTCCAGGAAAAATCAACAACGCTTTTTTTGGCCAATTTGGAGAAGCTGTGATTACTCGGGAACGGCTCGTAGGTTTTTTAGTGTATTTTCCAGGAAAAATGTGCAACGCTTTTTTTTCTAATTTGGAGAAGGTGTGATTACTCGGGAACGGCTCGTAAGATTTTTAGTGTATTTTCCAGGAAAAATCAGCAACGCTTTTTTTTTGCCAATTTGGAGAAAGTGTGATTACTCCGGAACGGCTCGTAAGATTTTTAGCGTATTTTCCAGGAAAAATCAGCAACGCTTTTTTTTCTAATTCGGAGAAGATGGGATTATTTGGGAACGGCTCGTAGGTTTTTTAGTGTATTTTTCAGGAAAAATCAGCAACGCTTTTTTTTTGCCAATTTGGAGAAGATGGGATTACTCGGGAACTGCTCGTAAGATTTTTGATGTATTTTCCAGGAAAAATCAGCAACGCTTTTTTTGGCCAATTTGGAGAAGGTGTGATTACTCGGGAACGGCTCGTAAGATTTTTAGTGTATTTTCCAGGAAAAATCAGCAACGCTTTTTTTTTGCCAATTTGGAGAAGGTGTGATTACTCGGGAACGGCTCGTAAGATTTTTGATGTTTTTTCCAGGAAAAATCAGCAACGCTTTTTTTGGCCAATTTGGAGAAGGTGTGATTACTCGGGAACGGCTCGTAGGATTTTTGATGTTTTTTCCAGGAAAAATCAGCAACGCTTTTTTTTCTAATTTGGAGAAGATGGGATTACTCGGGAACGGCTCGTAGGATTTTTAGTGTATTTTCCAGGAAAAATCAACAACGCTTTTTTTGGCCAATTTGGAGAAGATGGGATTACTCGGGAACGGCTCGTAGGTTTTTTAGTGTATTTTCCAGGAAAAATCAACAACGCTTTTTTTGGCCAATTTGGAGAAGGTGTGATTACTCGGGAACGGCTCGTAGGTTTTTTAGTGTATTTTCCAGGAAAAATCAGCAACGCTTTTTTTTGGCCAATTTGGAGAAGGTGTGATTACTCGGGAACGGCTCGTAGGATTTTTAGTGTATTTTCCAGGAAAAATCAGCAACGCTTTTTTTTGGCCAATTTGGAGAAGGTGTGATTACTCGGAAACGGCTCGTAGGATTTTTAGTGTATTTTCCAGGAAAAATCAGCAACGCTTTTTTTTGCCAATTTGGAGAAGGTGTGATTACTCGGGAACGGCTCGTAAGATTTTTGATGTTTTTTCCAGGAAAAATCAGCAACGCTTTTTTTTTGCCAATTTGGAGAAGGTGTGATTACTCGGGAACTGCTCGTAGGATTTTTAGTGTAATTTCCAGGAAAAATCAGCAACGCTTTTTTTTGGCCAATTTGGAGAAGGTGTGATTACTCGGGAACGGCTCGTAGGATTTTTAGTGTATTTTCCAGGAAAAATCAGCAACGCTTTTTTTTTGCTAATTTGGAGAAGATGGGATTACTCGGGAACGGCTCGTAAGATTTTTAGTGTATTTTCCAGGAAAAATCAACAACGCTTTTTTTGGCCAATTTGGAGAAGCTGTGATTACTCGGGAACGGCTCGTAGGTTTTTTAGTGTATTTTCCAGGAAAAATGTGCAACGCTTTTTTTTCTAATTTGGAGAAGGTGTGATTACTCGGGAACGGCTCGTACGATTTTTGATGTTTTTTCCAGGAAAAATCAGCAACGCTTTTTTTGGCCAATTTGGAGAAGGTGTGATTACTCGGGAACGGCTCGTAGGTTTTTTAGTGTATTTTCCAGGAAAAATCAGCAACGCTTTTTTTTTGCCAATTTGGAGAAGGTGTGATTACTCGGGAACGGCTCGTAGGTTTTTTAGTGTATTTTCCAGGAAAAATCAGCAACGCTTTTTTTGGCCAATTTGGAGAAGGTGTGATTACTCGGGAACGGCTCGTAAGATTTTTAGTGTATTTTCCAGGAAAAATCAACAACGCTTTTTTTGGCCAATTTGGAGAAGCTGTGATTACTCGGAAACGGCTCGTAAGATTTTTGATGTTTTTTCCAGGAAAAATCAGCAACGCTTTTTTTTGGCCAATTTGGAGAAGGTGTGATTACTCGGGAACGGCTCGTAAGATTTTTGATGTATTTTCCAGGAAAAATCAGCAACGCTTTTTTTTTGGCCAATTTGGAGAAGGTGTGATTACTCGGGAACGGCTCGTAGGATTTTTAGTGTATTTTCCAGGAAAAATCAGCAACGCTTTTTTTTGGCCAATTTGGAGAAGGTGTGATTACTCGGGAACGGCTCGTAAGATTTTTAGTGTATTTTTCAGGAAAAATCAGCAACGCTTTTTTTTTTTGGCCAATTTGGAGAAGGTGTGATTACTCGGGAACGGCTCGTAGGATTTTTAGTGTATTTTCCAGGAAAAATCAGCAACGCTTTTTTTTGCCAATTTGGAGAAGGTGTGATTACTCGGGAACTGCTCGTAGGATTTTTAGTGTAATTTCCAGGAAAAATCAGCAACGCTTTTTTTGGCCAATTTGGAGAAGGTGTGATTACTCGGGAACGGCTCGTAGGATTTTTAGTGTATTTTCCAGGAAAAATCAGCAACGCTTTTTTTTGCTAATTTGGAGAAGATGGGATTACTCGGGAACGGCTCGTAGGTTTTTTAGTGTATTTTCCAGGAAAAATCAGCAAGGCTTTTTTTTGGCCAATTTGGAGAAGGTGTGATTACTCGGGAACGGCTCGTAGGTTTTTTAGTGTATTTTCCAGGAAAAATCAGCAACGTTTTTTTTTGGCCAATTTGGAGAAGATGGGATTACTCGGGAACGGCTCGTAAGATTTTTAGTGTATTTTCCAGGAAAAATCAACAACGCTTTTTTTTGCCAATTTGGAGAAGGTGTGATTACTCGGGAACGGCTCGTAGGTTTTTTAGTGTATTTTCCAGGAAAAATGTGCAACGCTTTTTTTGGCCAATTTGGAGAAGGTGTGATTACTCGGGAACGGCTCGTAGGATTTTTAGTGTATTTTCCAGGAAAAATCAGCAACGCTTTTTTTGGCCAATTTGGATAAGGTGTGATTACTCGGGAACTGCTCGTAGGATTTTTAGTGTAATTTCCAGGAAAAATCAGCAACGCTTTTTTTTGCTAATTCGGAGAAGATGGGATTACTCGGGAACGGCTCGTAGGTTTTTTAGTGTATTTTTCAGGAAAAATCAGCAACGCTTTTTTTTTGCCAATTTGGAGAAGATGGGATTACTCGGGAACGGCTCGTAGGATTTTTAGTGTATTTTCCAGGAAAAATCAGCAACGCTTTTTTTGGCCAATTTGGAGAAGGTGTGATTACTCGGGAACGGCTCGTAGGTTTTTTAGTGTATTTTCCAGGAAAAATGTGCAACGCTTTTTTTGGCCAATTTGGAGAAGGTGTGATTACTCGGGAACTGCTCGTAGGATTTTTAGTGTAATTTCCAGGAAAAATCAGCAACGCTTTTTTTGGCCAATTTGGAGAAGGTGTGATTACTCGGGAACGGCTCGTAAGATTTTTAGTGTATTTTTCAGGAAAAATCAGCAACGCTTTTTTTTTTTTGCCAATTTGGAGAAGGTGTGATTACTCGGGAACGGCTCGTAGGATTTTTAGTGTATTTTCCAGGAAAAATCAGCAACGCTTTTTTTGGCCAATTTGGAGAAGGTGTGATTACTCGGGAACGGCTCGTAAGATTTTTAGTGTATTTTCCAGGAAAAATCAGCAACGCTTTTTTTTTGCCAATTTGGAGAAGGTGTGATTACTCGGGAACGGCTCGTAAGATTTTTGATGTTTTTTCCAGGAAAAATCAGCAACGCTTTTTTTGGCCAATTTGGAGAAGGTGTGATTACTCGGGAACGGCTCGTAAGATTTTTAGTGTATTTTTCAGGAAAAATCAGCAACGCTTTTTTTTTTTGGCCAATTTGGAGAAGGTGTGATTACTCGGGAACGGCTCGTAGGATTTTTAGTGTATTTTCCAGGAAAAATCAGCAACGCTTTTTTTTGGCCAATTTGGAGAAGGTGTGATTACTCGGGAACGGCTCGTAAGATTTTTAGTGTATTTTTCAGGAAAAATCAGCAACGCTTTTTTTTTTTGGCCAATTTGGAGAAGGTGTGATTACTCGGGAACGGCTCGTAGGATTTTTAGTGTATTTTCCAGGAAAAATCAGCAACGCTTTTTTTGGCCAATTTGGAGAAGGTGTGATTACTCGGGAACGGCTCGTAAGATTTTTAGTGTATTTTCCAGGAAAAATCAGCAACGCTTTTTTTTTGCCAATTTGGAGAAGGTGTGATTACTCGGGAACGGCTCGTAAGATTTTTGATGTTTTTTCCAGGAAAAATCAGCAACGCTTTTTTTGGCCAATTTGGAGAAGGTGTGATTACTCGGGAACGGCTCGTAGGATTTTTGATGTTTTTTCCAGGAAAAATCAGCAACGCTTTTTTTTCTAATTTGGAGAAGATGGGATTACTCGGGAACGGCTCGTAGGATTTTTAGTGTATTTTCCAGGAAAAATCAACAACGCTTTTTTTGGCCAATTTGGAGAAGATGGGATTACTCGGGAACGGCTCGTAGGTTTTTTAGTGTATTTTCCAGGAAAAATCAACAACGCTTTTTTTGGCCAATTTGGAGAAGGTGTGATTACTCGGGAACGGCTCGTAGGTTTTTTAGTGTATTTTCCAGGAAAAATCAGCAACGCTTTTTTTTGGCCAATTTGGAGAAGGTGTGATTACTCGGGAACGGCTCGTAGGATTTTTAGTGTATTTTCCAGGAAAAATCAGCAACGCTTTTTTTTGGCCAATTTGGAGAAGGTGTGATTACTCGGAAACGGCTCGTAGGATTTTTAGTGTATTTTCCAGGAAAAATCAGCAACGCTTTTTTTTGCCAATTTGGAGAAGGTGTGATTACTCGGGAACGGCTCGTAAGATTTTTGATGTTTTTTCCAGGAAAAATCAGCAACGCTTTTTTTTTGCCAATTTGGAGAAGGTGTGATTACTCGGGAACTGCTCGTAGGATTTTTAGTGTAATTTCCAGGAAAAATCAGCAACGCTTTTTTTTGGCCAATTTGGAGAAGGTGTGATTACTCGGGAACGGCTCGTAGGATTTTTAGTGTATTTTCCAGGAAAAATCAGCAACGCTTTTTTTTTTGCTAATTTGGAGAAGATGGGATTACTCGGGAACGGCTCGTAAGATTTTTAGTGTATTTTCCAGGAAAAATCAACAACGCTTTTTTTGGCCAATTTGGAGAAGCTGTGATTACTCGGGAACGGCTCGTAGGTTTTTTAGTGTATTTTCCAGGAAAAATGTGCAACGCTTTTTTTTCTAATTTGGAGAAGGTGTGATTACTCGGGAACGGCTCGTACGATTTTTGATGTTTTTTCCAGGAAAAATCAGCAACGCTTTTTTTTGCCAATTTGGAGAAGGTGTGATTACTCGGGAACGGCTCGTAGGTTTTTTAGTGTATTTTCCAGGAAAAATCAGCAACGCTTTTTTTTTTGCCAATTTGGAGAAGGTGTGATTACTCGGGAACGGCTCGTAGGTTTTTTAGTGTATTTTCCAGGAAAAATCAGCAACGCTTTTTTTGGCCAATTTGGAGAAGGTGTGATTACTCGGGAACGGCTCGTAAGATTTTTAGTGTATTTTCCAGGAAAAATCAACAACGCTTTTTTTGGCCAATTTGGAGAAGCTGTGATTACTCGGAAACGGCTCGTAAGATTTTTGATGTTTTTTCCAGGAAAAATCAGCAACGCTTTTTTTTGGCCAATTTGGAGAAGGTGTGATTACTCGGGAACGGCTCGTAAGATTTTTGATGTATTTTCCAGGAAAAATCAGCAACGCTTTTTTTTGGCCAATTTGGAGAAGGTGTGATTACTCGGGAACGGCTCGTAGGATTTTTAGTGTATTTTCCAGGAAAAATCAGCAACGCTTTTTTTTGGCCAATTTGGAGAAGGTGTGATTACTCGGGAACGGCTCGTAAGATTTTTAGTGTATTTTTCAGGAAAAATCAGCAACGCTTTTTTTTTTTGGCCAATTTGGAGAAGGTGTGATTACTCGGGAACGGCTCGTAGGATTTTTAGTGTATTTTCCAGGAAAAATCAGCAACGCTTTTTTTTGCCAATTTGGAGAAGGTGTGATTACTCGGGAACTGCTCGTAGGATTTTTAGTGTAATTTCCAGGAAAAATCAGCAACGCTTTTTTTGGCCAATTTGGAGAAGGTGTGATTACTCGGGAACGGCTCGTAGGATTTTTAGTGTATTTTCCAGGAAAAATCAGCAACGCTTTTTTTTGGCCAATTTGGAGAAGGTGTGATTACTCGGAAACGGCTCGTAGGATTTTTAGTGTATTTTCCAGGAAAAATCAGCAACGCTTTTTTTTGCCAATTTGGAGAAGGTGTGATTACTCGGGAACGGCTCGTAAGATTTTTGATGTTTTTTCCAGGAAAAATCAGCAACGCTTTTTTTTTGCCAATTTGGAGAAGGTGTGATTACTCGGGAACTGCTCGTAGGATTTTTAGTGTAATTTCCAGGAAAAATCAGCAACGCTTTTTTTTGGCCAATTTGGAGAAGGTGTGATTACTCGGGAACGGCTCGTAGGATTTTTAGTGTATTTTCCAGGAAAAATCAGCAACGCTTTTTTTTTGCTAATTTGGAGAAGATGGGATTACTCGGGAACGGCTCGTAAGATTTTTAGTGTATTTTCCAGGAAAAATCAACAACGCTTTTTTTGGCCAATTTGGAGAAGCTGTGATTACTCGGGAACGGCTCGTAGGTTTTTTAGTGTATTTTCCAGGAAAAATGTGCAACGCTTTTTTTTCTAATTTGGAGAAGGTGTGATTACTCGGGAACGGCTCGTACGATTTTTGATGTTTTTTCCAGGAAAAATCAACAACGCTTTTTTTGGCCAATTTGGAGAAGCTGTGATTACTCGGGAACGGCTCGTAGGTTTTTTAGTGTATTTTCCAGGAAAAATGTGCAACGCTTTTTTTTCTAATTTGGAGAAGGTGTGATTACTCGGGAACGGCTCGTAAGATTTTTAGTGTATTTTCCAGGAAAAATCAGCAACGCTTTTTTTTTGCCAATTTGGAGAAAGTGTGATTACTCCGGAACGGCTCATAAGATTTTTAGTGTATTTTCCAGGAAAAATCAGCAACGCTTTTTTTTCTAATTCGGAGAAGATGGGATTATTTGGGAACGGCTCGTAGGTTTTTTAGTGTATTTTTCAGGAAAAATCAGCAACGCTTTTTTTTTGCCAATTTGGAGAAGATGGGATTACTCGGGAACTGCTCGTAAGATTTTTGATGTATTTTCCAGGAAAAATCAGCAACGCTTTTTTTGGCCAATTTGGAGAAGGTGTGATTACTCGGGAACGGCTCGTAAGATTTTTAGTGTATTTTCCAGGAAAAATCAGCAACGCTTTTTTTTTGCCAATTTGGAGAAGGTGTGATTACTCGGGAACGGCTCGTAAGATTTTTGATGTTTTTTCCAGGAAAAATCAGCAACGCTTTTTTTGGCCAATTTGGAGAAGGTGTGATTACTCGGGAACGGCTCGTAGGATTTTTGATGTTTTTTCCAGGAAAAATCAGCAACGCTTTTTTTTCTAATTTGGAGAAGATGGGATTACTCGGGAACGGCTCGTAGGATTTTTAGTGTATTTTCCAGGAAAAATCAACAACGCTTTTTTTGGCCAATTTGGAGAAGATGGGATTACTCGGGAACGGCTCGTAGGTTTTTTAGTGTATTTTCCAGGAAAAATCAACAACGCTTTTTTTGGCCAATTTGGAGAAGGTGTGATTACTCGGGAACGGCTCGTAGGTTTTTTAGTGTATTTTCCAGGAAAAATCAGCAACGCTTTTTTTTGGCCAATTTGCAGAAGGTGTGATTACTCGGGAACGGCTCGTAGGATTTTTAGTGTATTTTCCAGGAAAAATCAGCAACGCTTTTTTTTGGCCAATTTGGAGAAGGTGTGATTACTCGGAAACGGCTTCGTAGGATTTTTAGTGTATTTTCCAGGAAAAATCAGCAACGCTTTTTTTGCCAATTTGGAGAAGGTGTGATTACTCGGGAACGGCTCGTAAGATTTTTGATGTTTTTTCCAGGAAAAATCAGCAACGCTTTTTTTTGCCAATTTGGAGAAGGTGTGATTACTCGGGAACTTGCTCGTAGGATTTTTAGTGTAATTTCCAGGAAAAATCAGCAACGCTTTTTTTTGGCCAATTTGGAGAAGGTGTGATTACTCGGGAACGGCTCGTAGGATTTTTAGTGTATTTTCCAGGAAAAATCAGCAACGCTTTTTTTTTGCTAATTTGGAGAAGATGGGATTACTCGGGAACGGCTCGTAAGATTTTTAGTGTATTTTCCAGGAAAAATCAACAACGCTTTTTTTGGCCAATTTGGAGAAGCTGTGATTACTCGGGAACGGCTCGTAGGTTTTTTAGTGTATTTTCCAGGAAAAATGTGCAACGCTTTTTTTTCTAATTTGGAGAAGGTGTGATTACTCGGGAACGGCTCGTACGATTTTTGATGTTTTTTCCAGGAAAAATCAGCAACGCTTTTTTTGGCCAATTTGGAGAAGGTGTGATTACTCGGGAACGGCTCGTAGGTTTTTTAGTGTATTTTCCAGGAAAAATCAGCAACGCTTTTTTTTTGCCAATTTGGAGAAGGTGTGATTACTCGGGAACGGCTCGTAGGTTTTTTAGTGTATTTTCCAGGAAAAATAAGCAACGCTTTTTTTGGCCAATTTGGAGAAGGTGTGATTACTCGGGAACGGCTCGTAAGATTTTTAGTGTATTTTCCAGGAAAAATCAACAACGCTTTTTTTGGCCAATTTGGAGAAGCTGTGATTACTCGGAAACGGCTCGTAAGATTTTTGATGTTTTTTCCAGGAAAAATCAGCAACGCTTTTTTTTGGCCAATTTGGAGAAGGTGTGATTACTCGGGAACGGCTCGTAAGATTTTTGATGTATTTTCCAGGAAAAATCAGCAACGCTTTTTTTTGGCCAATTTGGAGAAGGTGTGATTACTCGGGAACGGCTCGTAGGATTTTTAGTGTATTTTCCAGGAAAAATCAGCAACGCTTTTTTTTGGCCAATTTGGAGAAGGTGTGATTACTCGGGAACGGCTCGTAAGATTTTTAGTGTATTTTTCAGGAAAAATCAGCAACGCTTTTTTTTTTTGGCCAATTTGGAGAAGGTGTGATTACTCGGGAACGGCTCGTAGGATTTTTAGTGTATTTTCCAGAAAAAAATCAGCAACGCTTTTTTTTGCCAATTTGGAGAAGGTGTGATTACTCGGGAACTGCTCGTAGGATTTTTAGTGTAATTTCCAGGAAAAATCAGCAACGCTTTTTTTGGCCAATTTGGAGAAGGTGTGATTACTCGGGAACGGCTCGTAGGATTTTTAGTGTATTTTCCAGGAAAAATCAGCAACGCTTTTTTTTTGCTAATTTGGAGAAGATGGGATTACTCGGGAACGGCTCGTAGGTTTTTTAGTGTATTTTCCAGGAAAAATCAGCAAGGCTTTTTTTTGGCCAATTTGGAGAAGGTGTGATTACTCGGGAACGGCTCGTAGGTTTTTTAGTGTATTTTCCAGGAAAAATCAGCAACGTTTTTTTTTGGCCAATTTGGAGAAGATGGGATTACTCGGGAACGGCTCGTAAGATTTTTAGTGTATTTTCCAGGAAAAATCAACAACGCTTTTTTTTGCCAATTTGGAGAAGGTGTGATTACTCGGGAACGGCTCGTAGGTTTTTTAGTGTATTTTCCAGGAAAAATGTGCAACGCTTTTTTTGGCCAATTTGGAGAAGGTGTGATTACTCGGGAACGGCTCGTAGGATTTTTAGTGTATTTTCCAGGAAAAATCAGCAACGCTTTTTTTGGCCAATTTGGATAAGGTGTGATTACTCGGGAACGGCTCGTAGGATTTTTGATGTTTTTTCCAGGAAAAATCAGCAACGCTTTTTTTTGCTAATTCGGAGAAGATGGGATTACTCGGGAACGGCTCGTAGGTTTTTTAGTGTATTTTTCAGGAAAAATCAGCAACGCTTTTTTTTTGCCAATTTGGAGAAGATGGGATTACTCGGGAACTGCTCGTAAGATTTTTGATGTATTTTCCAGGAAAAATCAGCAACGCTTTTTTTGGCCAATTTGGAGAAGATGGGATTACTCGGGAACGGCTCGTAGGTTTTTTAGTGTATTTTCCAGGAAAAATCAGCAACGCTTTTTTTGGCCAATTTGGAGAAGGTGTGATTACTCGGGAACGGCTCGTAAGATTTTTGATGTTTTTTCCAGGAAAAATCAGCAACGCTTTTTTTGGCCAATTTGGAGAAGGTGTGATTACTCGGGAACGGCTCGTAAGATTTTTAGTGTATTTTCCAGGAAAAATCAACCACGCTTTTTTTTGGCCAATTTGGAGAAGGTGTGATTACTCGGGAACGGCTCGTAGGATTTTTAGTGTATTTTCCAGGAAAAATCAGCAACGCTTTTTTTTGGCCAATTTGGAGAAGGTGTGATTACTCGGGAACGGCTCGTAAGATTTTTAGTGTATTTTCCAGAAAAATCAGCAACGCTTTTTTTTTGCCAATTTGGAGAAGGTGTGATTACTCGGGAACGGCTCATAAAATTTTTAACATATTTTCCAGGAAAAATCAGCAACGCTTTTTTTTGCTAATTTGGAGAAGATGGGATTACTCCGGAACGGCTCGTAAGATTTTTAGTGTATTTTCCAGGAAAAATGTGCAACGCTTTTTTTGGCCAATTTGGAGAAGGTGTGATTACTCGGGAACGGCTCGTAGGATTTTTAGTGTATTTTCCAGGAAAAATCAGCAACGCTTTTTTTGGCCAATTTGGAGAAGATGGGATTACTCGGGAACTGCTCGTAGGATTTTTAGTGTATTTTCCAGGAAAAATCAGCAACGCTTTTTTTTGCCAATTTGGAGAAGGTGTGATTACTCGGGAACTGCTCGTAAGATTTTTAGTGTATTTTCCAGGAAAAATCAGCAACGCTTTTTTTTTGCCAATTTGGAGAAGGTGTGATTACTCGGGAACGGCTCATAAAATTTTTAATATATTTTCCAGGAAAAATCAGCAACGCTTTTTTTTGCTAATTTGGAGAAGATGGGATTACTCGGGAACGGCTCGTAGGTTTTTTAGTGTATTTTCCAGGAAAAATCAGCAACGCTTTTTTTTGGCCAATTTGGAGAAGGTGTGATTACTCGGGAACGGCTCGTAGGATTTTAAGTGTAATTTCCAGGAAAAATCAGCAACGCTTTTTTTGGCCAATTTGGAGAAGGTGTGATTACTCGGGAACGGCTCGTAGGATTTTTAGTGTAATTTCCAGGAAAAATCAGCAACGCTTTTTTTGGCCAATTTGGAGAAGGTGTGATTACTCGGGAACGGCTCGTAGGATTTTTAGTGTATTTTCCAGGAAAAATCAGCAACGCTTTTTTTGGCCAATTTGGAGAAGGTGTGATTACTCGGGAACGGCTCGTAGGATTTTTAGTGTAATTTCCAGGAAAAATCAGCAAGGTTTTTTTTTGGCCAATTTGGAGATGGTGTGATTACTCGGGAACGGCTCGTAGGATTTTTAGTGTATTTTCCAGGAAAAATCAGCAACACTTTTTTTTCTAATTTGGAGAAGATGGGATTACTCGGGAACGGCTCGTAGGTTTTTTAGTGTATTTTTCAGGAAAAATCAGCAACGCTTTTTTTTCTAATTTGGAGAAGGTGTGATTACTCGGGAACGGCTCGTAAGATTTTTGATGTATTTTTCAGGAAAAATCAGCAACGCTTTTTTTGGCCAATTTGGAGAAGGTGTGATTACTCGGGAACGGCTCGTAGGATTTTTAGTGTATTTTCCAGGAAAAATGTGCAACGCTTTTTGTGGCCAATTTGGAGAAGGTGTGATTACTCGGGAACGGCTCATAAAATTTTTAATATATTTTCCAGGAAAAATCAGCAACACTTTTTTTGGCCAATTTGGAGAAGGTGTGATTACTCGGGAACGGCTCGTAAGATTTTTAGTGTATTTTCCAGGAAAAATCAGCAACGCTTTTTTTTGGCCAATTTGGAGAAGGTGTGATTACTCGGGAACGGCTCGTAGGATTTTAAGTGTAATTTCCAGGAAAAATCAGCAACGCTTTTTTTGGCCAATTTGGAGAAGGTGTGATTACTCGGGAACGGCTCGTAGGATTTTTAGTGTAATTTCCAGGAAAAATCAGCAACGCTTTTTTTGGCCAATTTGGAGAAGGTGTGATTACTCGGGAACGGCTCGTAGGATTTTTAGTGTATTTTCCAGGAAAAATCAGCAACGCTTTTTTTGGCCAATTTGGAGAAGGTGTGATTACTCGGGAACGGCTCGTAGGATTTTTAGTGTAATTTCCAGGAAAAATCAGCAAGGTTTTTTTTTGGCCAATTTGGAGATGGTGTGATTACTCGGGAACGGCTCGTAGGATTTTTAGTGTATTTTCCAGGAAAAATCAGCAACACTTTTTTTTCTAATTTGGAGAAGATGGGATTACTCGGGAACGGCTCGTAGGTTTTTTAGTGTATTTTTCAGGAAAAATCAGCAACGCTTTTTTTTCTAATTTGGAGAAGGTGTGATTACTCGGGAACGGCTCGTAAGATTTTTGATGTATTTTTCAGGAAAAATCAGCAACGCTTTTTTTGGCCAATTTGGAGAAGGTGTGATTACTCGGGAACGGCTCGTAGGATTTTTAGTGTATTTTCCAGGAAAAATGTGCAACGCTTTTTGTGGCCAATTTGGAGAAGGTGTGATTACTCGGGAACGGCTCATAAAATTTTTAATATATTTTCCAGGAAAAATCAGCAACACTTTTTTTGGCCAATTTGGAGAAGGTGTGATTACTCGGGAACGGCTCGTAAGATTTTTAGTGTATTTTCCAGGAAAAATCAGCAACGCTTTTTTTGGCCAATTTGGAGAAGGTGTGATTACTCGGGAACGGCTCGTAGGTTTTTTAGTGTATTTTCCAGGAAAAATCAGCAACGCTTTTTTTGGCCAATTTGGAGAAGGTGTGATTACTCGGGAACGGCTCGTAGGATTTTTAGTGTATTTTCCAGGAAAAATCAGCAACGCTTTTTTTGGCCAATTTGGAGAAGGTGTGATTACTCGGGAACGGCTCGTAGGTTTTTTAGTGTATTTTCCAGGAAAAATCAGCAACGCTTTTTTTGGCCAATTTGGAGAAGGTGTGATTACTCGGGAACAGCTCGTAGGATTTTTAGTGTATTTTCCAGGAAAAATCAGCAACGCTTTTTTTTCTAATTTGGAGAAGGTGTGATTACTCGGGAACGGCTCGTAGGTTTTTTAGTGTATTTTCCAGGAAAAATCAGCAACGCTTTTTTTTGGCCAATTTGGAGAAGGTGTGATTACTCGGGAACTGCTCGTAGGATTTTTAGTGTATTTTCCAGGAAAAATCAGCAACGCTTTTTTTTCTAATTTGGAGAAGATGGGATTACTCGGGAACGGCTCGTAGGATTTTTAGTGTAATTTCCAGGAAAAATCAGCAAGGTTTTTTTTTGGCCAATTTGGAGATGGTGTGATTACTCGGGAACGGCTCGTAGGATTTTTAGTGTATTTTCCAGGAAAAATCAGCAACGCTTTTTTTTCTAATTTGGAGAAGATGGGATTACTCGGGAACGGCTCGTAGGTTTTTTAGTGTATTTTTCAGGAAAAATCAGCAACGCTTTTTTTGGCCAATTTGGAGAAGGTGTGATTACTCGGGAACGGCTCGTAAGATTTTTGATGTTTTTTCCAGGAAAAATCAGCAACGCTTTTTTTGGCCAATTTGGAGATGGTGTGATTACTCGGGAACGGCTCGTAGGATTTTTAGTGTATTTTCCAGGAAAAATCAACAACGCTTTTTTTTGGTAATTTGGAGAAGGTGTGATTACTCGGGAATGGCTCGTAGGATTTTTAGTGTATTTTCCAGGAAAAATCAACAACGCTTTTTTTGGCCAATTTGGAGAAGCTGTGATTACTCGGGAACGGCTCGTAGGATTTTTAGTGTATTTTCCAGGAAAAATCAGCAACGCTTTTTTTTGGCCAATTTGGAGAAGATGGGATTACTCGGGAACGGCTCGTAGGATTTTTAGTGTATTTTCCAGGAAAAATCAGCAACGCTTTTTATTTGGCAAATTTGGAGAAGGTGTGATTACTCGGGAACGGCTCGTAGGATTTTTAATATATTTTCCAGGAAAAATCAGCAACGCTTTTTTTTGGCCAATTTGGAGAAGATGGGATTACTCGGGAACGGCTCGTAGGATTTTTAGTGTATTTTCCAGGAAAAAATCAGCAACGCTTTTTTTTCTAATTTGGAGAAGATGGGATTACTCGGGAACGGCTCGTAGGTTTTTTAGTGTATTTTTTAGGAAAAATCAGCAACGCTTTTTTTGGCCAATTTGGAGAAGGTGTGATTACTCGGGAACGGCTCGTAAGATTTTTGATGTTTTTTCCAGGAAAAATCAGCAACGCTTTTTTTGGCCAATTTGGAGATGGTGTGATTACTCGGGAACGGCTCGTAGGATTTTTAGTGTATTTTCCAGGAAAAATCAACAACGCTTTTTTTTGGCCAATTTGGAGAAGGTGTGATTACTCGGGAACGGCTCATAAAATTTTTAATATATTTTCCAGGAAAAATCAGCAACGCTTTTTTTTGGCCAATTTGGAGAAGGTGTGATTACTCGGAAACGGCTCGTAAGATTTTTAGTGTATTTTCCAGGAAAAATCAACAACGCTTTTTTTTGGCCAATTTGGAGAAGGTGTGATTACTCGGGAACGGCTCGTAGGATTTTTAGTGTAATTTCCAGGAAAAATCAACAACGCTTTTTTTTGGCTAATTTGGAGAAGGTGTGATTACTCGGGAACGGCTCGTAGGTTTTTTAGTTTTTCCAGGAAAAATCAACAACGCTTTTTTTGGCCAATTTGGAGAAGGTGTGATTACTCGGGAACGGCTCGTAGGTTTTTTAGTGTATTTTTGAGGAAAAATCAGCAACGCTTTTTTTTGGCCAATTTGGAGAAGGTGTGATTACTCGGGAACGGCTCGTAAGATTTTTAGTGTATTTTCCAGGAAAAATCAGCAACGTTTTTTTTTTGGCCAATTTGGAGAAGGTGTGATTACTCGGGAACGGCTCGTAAGATTTTTGATGTTTTTTCCAGGAAAAATCAGCAACGCTTTTTTTGGCCAATTTGGAGAAGGTGTGATTACTCGGGAACGGCTCTTAGGATTTTTAGTGTATTTTCCAGGAAAAATCAGCAACGCTTTTTTTTCTAATTTGGAGAAGGGTGATTACTCGGGAACGGCTCGTAAGATTTTTGATGTATTTTTCAGGAAAAATCAGCAACGCTTTTTTTTCTAATTTGGAGAAGATGGGATTACTCGGGAACGGCTCGTAGGATTTTTAGTGTATTTTCCAGGAAAAATCAGCAACACTTTTTTTGGCCAATTTGGAGAAGGTGTGATTACTCGGGAACGGCTCGTAAGATTTTTAGTGTATTTTCCAGGAAAAATCAGCAACGCTTTTTTTGGCCAATTTGGAGAAGGTGTGATTACTCGGGAACGGCTCGTAAGATTTTTAGTGTATTTTCCAGGAAAAATCAACAACGCTTTTTTTGGCCAATTTGGAGAAGGTGTGATTACTCGGGAACGGCTCGTAGGATTTTTAGTGTATTTTCCAGGAAAAATCAGCAACGCTTTTTTTTCTAATTTGGAGAAGATGGGATTACTCGGGAACGGCTCGTAGGATTTTTAGTGTATTTTCCAGGAAAAATCAACAACGCTTTTTTTTCTAATTTGGAGAAGGTGTGATTACTCGGGAACGGCTCGTAAGATTTTTGATGTATTTTTCAGGAAAAATCAGCAACGCTTTTTTTGGCCAATTTGGAGAAGGTGTGATTACTCGGGAACGGCTCGTAGGATTTTTAGTGTATTTTCCAGGAAAAATGTGCAACGCTTTTTGTGGCCAATTTGGAGAAGGTGTGATTACTCGGGAACGGCTCATAAAATTTTTAATATATTTTCCAGGAAAAATCAGCAACACTTTTTTTGGCCAATTTGGAGAAGGTGTGATTACTCGGGAACGGCTCGTAAGATTTTTAGTGTATTTTCCAGGAAAAATCAGCAACGCTTTTTTTTCTAATTTGGAGAAGATGGGATTACTCGGGAACGGCTCGTAGGATTTTTAGTGTATTTTCCAGGAAAAATCAACAACGCTTTTTTCGCCAATTTGGAGAAGGTGTGATTACTCGGGAACGGCTCGTAGGATTTTTAGTGTATTTTCCAGGAAAAATCAGCAACGCTTTTTTTTCTAATTTGGAGAAGGTGTGATTACTCGGGAACGGCTCGTAGGATTTTTAGTGTATTTTCCAGGAAAAATCAACAACGCTTTTTTTGGCCAATTTGGAGATGGTGTGATTACTCGGGAACGGCTCGTAGGATTTTTAGTGTATTTTCCAGGAAAAATCAACAACGCTTTTTTTGGCCAATTTGGAGAAGATGGGATTACTCGGGAACGGCTCGTAGGTTTTTTAGTGTATTTTCCAGGAAAAATCAGCAACGCCTTTTTTTGGCCAATTTGGAGAAGGTGTGATTACTCGGGAACGGCTCGTAGGCTTTTTAGTGTATTTTCCAGGAAAAATCAGCAAGGTTTTTTTTTGGCCAATTTGGAGATGGTGCGATTACTCGGGAACGGCTCGTAGGATTTTTAGTGTATTTTTCAGGAAAAATCAGCAACGCTTTTTTTTGGTAATTTGGAGAAGGTGTGATTACTCGGGAATGGCTCGTAGGATTTTTAGTGTATTTTCCAGGAAAAATCAGCAACGCTTTTTTTGGCCAATTTGGAGAAGGTGTGATTACTCGGGAACGGCTCGTAGGTTTTTTAGTGTATTTTCCAGGAAAAATCAGCAACGCTTTTTTTGGCCAATTTGGAGATGGTGTGATTACTCGGGAACGGCTCGTAGGATTTTTAGTGTATTTTCCAGGAAAAATCAACAACGCTTTTTTTTGGTAATTTGGAGAAGGTGTGATTACTCGGGAATGGCTCGTAGGATTTTTAGTGTATTTTCCAGGAAAAATCAGCAACGCTTTTTTTGGCCAATTTGGAGAAGGTGTGATTACTCGGGAACGGCTCGTAGGTTTTTTAGTGTATTTTCCAGGAAAAATCAGCAACGCTTTTTTTGGCCAATTTGGAGAAGATGGGATTACTCGGGAACTGCTCGTAGGATTTTTAGTGTATTTTCCAGGAAAAATCAGCAACGCTTTTTTTTGGCCAATTTGGAGAAGGTGTGATTACTCGGGAACGGCTCGTAGGATTTTTAGTGTATTTTCCAGGAAAAATCAGCAACGCTTTTTTTTGCCAATTTGGAGAAGGTGTGATTACTCGGGAACGGCTCGTAAGATTTTTAGTGTATTTTCCAGGAAAAATCAACAACGCTTTTTTTGGCCAATTTGGAGAAGGTGTGATTACTCGGGAACGGCTCGTAAGATTTTTAGTGTATTTTCCAGGAAAAATCAACAACGCTTTTTTTGGCCAATTTGGAGAAGGTGTGATTACTCGGGAACGGCTCGTAGGATTTTTAGTGTATTTTCCAGGAAAAATCAGCAACGCTTTTTTTTTCTAATTTGGAGAAGGTGTGATTACTCGGGAACGGCTCGTAAGATTTTTAGTGTAATTTCCAGGAAAAATCAACAACGCTTTTTTTGGCCAATTTGGAGAAGGTGTGATTACTCGGGAACGGCTCGTAGGTTTTTTAGTGTATTTTTCAGGAAAAATCAGCAACGCTTTTTTTTGGCCAATTTGGAGAAGGTGTGATTACTCGGGAACGGCTCGTAGGATTTTTAGTGTATTTTCCAGGAAAAATCAGCAACGCTTTTTTTGGCCAATTTGGAGAAGGTGTGATTACTCGGGAACGGCTCGTAAGATTTTTAGTGTATTTTCCAGGAAAAATCAACAACGCTTTTTTTGGCCAATTTGGAGAAGGTGTGATTACTCGGGAACGGCTCGTAGGATTTTTAGTGTATTTTCCAGGAAAAATCAGCAACGCTTTTTTTGGCCAATTTGGAGAAGGTGTGATTACTCGGGAACGGCTCGTAGGATTTTTAGTGTATTTTCCAGGAAAAATCAACAACGCTTTTTTTGGCCAATTTGGATAAGGTGTGATTACTCGGGAACGGCTCGTAGGATTTTTAGTGTATTTTCCAGGAAAAATCAGCAACGCTTTTTTTTGGCCAATTTGGAGAAGGTGTGATTACTCGGGAACGGCTCGTAAGATTTTTGATGTTTTTTCCAGGAAAAATCAGCAACGCTTTTTTTTGGCCAATTTGGAGAAGGTTTGATTACTCGGGAATGGCTCGTAGGATTTTTAGTGTATTTTCCAGGAAAAATCAACAACGCTTTTTTTTGCCAATTTGGAGAAGGTGTGATTACTCGGGAACGGCTCGTAGGATTTTTAGTGTATTTTCCAGGAAAAATCAGCAACGCTTTTTTTTCTAATTTGGAGAAGGTGTGATTACTCGGGAACGGCTCGTAGGATTTTTAGTGTATTTTCCAGGAAAAATCAGCAACGCTTTTTTTGGCCAATTTGGAGAAGGTGTGATTACTCGGGAACGGCTCGTAGGATTTTTGATGTTTTTTCCAGGAAAAATCAGCAACGCTTTTTTTGGCCAATTTGGAGATGGTGTGATTACTCGGGAACGGCTCGTAGGATTTTTAGTGTATTTTCCAGGAAAAATCAACAACGCTTTTTTTGGCCAATTTGGAGAAGATGGGATTACTCGGGAACGGCTCGTAGGCTTTTTAGTGTATTTTCCAGGAAAAATCAGCAACGCTTTTTTTTGGCCAATTTGGAGAAGGTGTGATTACTCGGGAACGGCTCGTAGGATTTTTAGTGTATTTTCCAGGAAAAATCAGCAACGCTTTTTTTTGGCCAATTTGGAGAAGGTGTGATTACTCGGGAACGGCTCGTAGGTTTTTTAGTGTATTTTCCAGGAAAAATCAGCAACGCTTTTTTTTCTAATTTGGAGAAGATGGGATTACTCGGGAACGGCTCGTAGGATTTTTAGTGTATTTTCCAGGAAAAATCAGCAACGCTTTTTTTTGGCCAATTTGGAGAAGGTGTGATTACTCGGGAACGGCTCGTAGGTTTTTTAGTGTATTTTCCAGGAAAAATCAGCAACGCTTTTTTTGGCCAATTTGGAGAAGGTGTGATTACTCGGGAACGGCTCGTAGGATTTTTAGTGTATTTTCCAGGAAAAATCAGCAACGCTTTTTTTTGCCAATTTGGAGAAAGTGTGATTACTCGGGAACGGCTCGTAAGATTTTTAGTGTATTTTCCAGGAAAAATCAGCAACGCTTTTTTTTGGCCAATTTGGAGAAGATGGGATTACTCGGGAACGGCTCGTAGGTTTTTTAGTGTATTTTCCAGGAAAAATCAGCAACGCTTTTTTTTCTAATTTGGAGAAGATGGGATTACTCGGGAACGGCTCGTAGGTTTTTTAGTGTATTTTCCAGGAAAAATCAGCAACGCTTTTTTTTCTAATTTGGAGAAGATGGGATTACTCGGGAACGGCTCGTAGGATTTTTAGTGTATTTTCCAGGAAAAATCAGCAACGCTTTTTTTTGGCCAATTTGGAGAAGGTGTGATTACTCGGGAACGGCTCGTAGGTTTTTTAGTGTATTTTCCAGGAAAAATCAGCAACGCTTTTTTTGGCCAATTTGGAGAAGGTGTGATTACTCGGGAACGGCTCGTAGGATTTTTAGTGTATTTTCCAGGAAAAATCAGCAACGCTTTTTTTTGCCAATTTGGAGAAAGTGTGATTACTCGGGAACGGCTCGTAAGATTTTTAGTGTATTTTCCAGGAAAAATCAGCAACGCTTTTTTTTGGCCAATTTGGAGAAGATGGGATTACTCGGGAACGGCTCGTAGGATTTTTAGTGTATTTTCCAGGAAAAATCAGCAACGCTTTTTTTTGGCCAATTTGGAGAAGGTGTGATTACTCGGGAACGGCTCGTAGGTTTTTTAGTGTATTTTCCAGGAAAAATCAGCAACGCTTTTTTTGGCCAATTTGGAGAAGGTGTGATTACTCGGGAACGGCTCGTAGGATTTTTAGTGTATTTTCCAGGAAAAATCAGCAACGCTTTTTTTTTGCCAATTTGGAGAAAGTGTGATTACTCGGGAACGGCTCGTAAGATTTTTAGTGTATTTTCCAGGAAAAATCAGCAAGGTTTTTTTTTGGCCAATTTGGAGAAGGTGTGATTACTCGGGAACGGCTCGTAGGTTTTTTAGTGTATTTTCCAGGAAAAATCAGCAACGCTTTTTTTTCTAATTTGGAGAAGATGGGATTACTCGGGAACGGCTCGTAGGTTTTTTAGTGTATTTTTCAGGAAAAATCAGCAACGCTTTTTTTTGGCCAATTTGGAGAAGGTGTGATTACTCGGGAACGGCTCGTAAGATTTTTAGTGTATTTTCCAGGAAAAATCAGCAACGCTTTTTTTGGCCAATTTGGAGAAGGTGTGATTACTCGGGAACGGCTCGTAAGATTTTTGATGTTTTTTCCAGGAAAAATCAGCAACGCTTTTTTTGGCCAATTTGGAGAAGGTGTGATTACTCGGGAACGGCTCGTAAGATTTTTAGTGTATTTTCCAGGAAAAATCAGCAACGCTTTTTTTGGCCAATTTGGAGAAGGTGTGATTACTCGGGAACGGCTCGTAAGATTTTTGATGTTTTTTCCAGGAAAAATCAGCAACGCTTTTTTTTCTAATTTGGAGAAGATGGGATTACTCGGGAACGGCTGGTAGGATTTTTAGTGTATTTTCAAGGAAAAATCAGCAACGCTTTTTTTGGCCAATTTGGAGAAGGTGTGATTACTCGGGAACGGCTCGTAGGATTTTTAGTGTATTTTCCAGGAAAAATCAGCAACGCTTTTTTTCTAATTTGGAGAAGATGGGATTACTCGGGAACGGCTCGTAAGATTTTTAGTGTATTTTCCAGGAAAAATCAGCAACGCTTTTTTTGGCCAATTTGGAGAAGGTGTGATTACTCGGGAACTGCTCGTAGGATTTTTAGTGTATTTTCCAGGAAAAATCAGCAACGCTTTTTTTGGCCAATTTGGAGAAGGTGTGATTACTCGGGAACGGCTCGTAGGATTTTTAGTGTATTTTCCAGGAAAAATCAGCAACACTTTTTTTTGGCCAATTTGGAGAAGATGGGATTACTCGGGAACGGCTCGTAGGATTTTTGATGTTTTTTCCAGGAAAAATCAGCAACGCTTTTTTTTGGCCAATTTGGAGAAGATGGGATTACTCGGGAACGGCTCGTAGGTTTTTTAGTGTATTTTCCAGGAAAAATCAGCAACACTTTTTTTGGCCAATTTGGAGAAGGTGTGATTACTCGGGAACGGCTCGTAGGTTTTTTAGTGTATTTTCCAGGAAAAATCAGCAACGCTTTTTTTGGCCAATTTGGAGAAGATGGGATTACTCGGGAACGGCTCGTAAGATTTTTAGTGTATTTTCCAGGAAAAATCAGCAACGCTTTTTTTGGCCAATTTGGAGAAGGTGTGATTACTCGGGAACGGCTCGTAGGATTTTTAGTGTATTTTCCAGGAAAAATCAGCAACGCTTTTTTTTCTAATTTGGAGAAGGTGTGATTACTCGCGAACGGCTCGTAGGTTTTTTAGTGTATTTTCCAGGAAAAATCAACAACGCTTTTTTTGGCCAATTTGGAGAAGGTGTGATTACTCGGGAACGGCTCGTAGGATTTTTAGTGTATTTTCCAGGAAAAATCAGCAACGCTTTTTTTTCTAATTTGGAGAAGGTGTGATTACTCGGGAACGGCTCGTAGGATTTTAAGTGTAATTTCCAGGAAAAATCAGCAACGCTTTTTTTGGCCAATTTGGAGAAGGTGTGATTACTCGGGAACGGCTCGTAAGATTTTTAGTGTATTTTCCAGGAAAAATCAGCAACGCTTTTTTTGGGCAATTTGGAGAAGGTGTGATTACTCGGGAACGGCTCGTAGGATTTTTAGTGTATTTTCCAGGAAAAATCAGCAACGCTTTTTTTCTAATTTGGAGAAGGTGTGATTACTCGGGAACGGCTCGTAAGATTTTTTATGTATTTTTCAGGAAAAATCAGCAACGCTTTTTTTTGCCAATTTGGAGAAGGTGTGATTACTCGGGAACGGCTCGTAAGATTTTTGATGTTTTTTCCAGGAAAAATCAGCAACGCTTTTTTTTGGCCAATTTGGAGAAGATGGGATTACTCGGGAACGGCTCGTAAGATTTTTAGTGTATTTTCCAGGAAAAATCAGCAACGCTTTTTTTGGCCAATTTGGAGAAGGTGTGATTACTCGGGAACGGCTCGTAAGATTTTTAGTGTATTTTCCGGGAAAAATCAGCAACACTTTTTTTGGCCAATTTGGAGAAGGTGTGATTACTCGGGAACGGCTCGTAGGTTTTTTAGTGTATTTTCCAGGAAAAATCAGCAACGCTTTTTTTGGCAAATTTGGAGAAGATGGGATTACTCGGGAACGGCTCGTAAGATTTTTAGTGTATTTTCCAGGAAAAATCAGCAACGCTTTTTTTGGCCAATTTGGAGAAGGTGTGATTACTCGGGAACGGCTCGTAGGATTTTTAGTGTATTTTCCAGGAAAAATCAGCAACGCTTTTTTTGGCCAATTTGGAGAAGGTGTGATTACTCGGGAACGGCTCGTAGGATTTTTAGTGTATTTTCCAGGAAAAATCAGCAACGCTTTTTTTTGGCCAATTTGGAGAAGATGGGATTACTCGGGAACGGCTCGTAAGATTTTTAGTGTATTTTCCAGGAAAAATCAGCAACGCTTTTTTTTGGCCAATTTGGAGAAGATGGGATTACTCGGGAACGGCTCGTAAGATTTTTAGTGTATTTTCCAGGAAAAATCAGCAAGGTTTTTTTTGGCCAATTTGGAGAAGGTGTGATTACTCGGGAACGGCTCGTAAGATTTTTGATGTTTTTTCCAGGAAAAATCAGCAACGCTTTTTTTTGGCCAATTTGGAGAAGATGGGATTACTCGGGAACGGCTCGTAAGATTTTTAGTGTATTTTCCAGGAAAAATCAGCAACGCTTTTTTTTCTAATTTGGAGAAGGTGTGATTACTCGGGAACGGCTCGTAGGATTTTTAGTGTAATTTCCAGGAAAAATCAGCAACGCTTTTTTTGGCCAATTTGGAGAAGGTGTGATTACTCGGGAACGGCTCGTAAGATTTTTGATGTATTTTCCAGGAAAAATCAACAACGCTTTTTTTTTCTAATTTGGAGAAGATGGGATTACTCGGGAACGGCTCGTAGGATTTTTGATGTATTTTCCAGGAAAAATCAGCAACGCTTTTTTTTGGCCAATTTGGAGAAGGTGTGATTACTCGGGAACGGCTCGTAGGATTTTTAGTGTATTTTCCTGGAAAAATCAGCAACGCTTTTTTTTCTAATTTGAAGAAGGTGTGATTACTCGGGAACGGCTCGTAAGATTTTTGATGTATTTTCCTGGAAAAATCAGCAACGCTTTTTTTTCTAATTTGAAGAAGGTGTGATTACTCGGGAACGGCTCGTAAGATTTTTGATGTATTTTTCAGGAAAAATCAGCAACGCTTTTTTTGGCCAATTTGGAGAAGGTGTGATTACTCGGGAACGGCTCGTAGGATTTTAAGTGTAATTTCCAGGAAAAATCAGCAACGCTTTTTTTTTGGCCAATTTGGAGAAGGTGTGATTACTCGGGAACGGCTCGTAGGTTTTTTAGTGTATTTTCCAGGAAAAATCAACAACGCTTTTTTTGGCCAATTTGGAGAAGGTGGGATTACTCGGGAACTGCTCGTAGGATTTTTAGTGTATTTTCCAGGAAAAATCAGCAACGCTTTTTTTTGGCCAATTTGGAGAAGGTGTGATTACTCGGGAACGGCTCGTAGGTTTTTTAGTGTATTTTTCAGGAAAAATCAGCAACGCTTTTTTTTGGCCAATTTGGAGAAGATGGGATTACTCGGGAACGGCTCGTAGGTTTTTTAGTGTATTTTCCAGGAAAAATCAGCAACGCTTTTTTTTTGCCAATTTGGAGAAGGTGTGATTACTCGGGAACGGCTCGTAGGTTTTTTAGTGTATTTTCCAGGAAAAATCAGCAACGCTTTTTTTTTGCCAATTTGGAGAAGGTGTGATTACTCGGGAACGGCTCGTAGGTTTTTTAGTGTATTTTTCAGGAAAAATCAGCAACGCTTTTTTTTGGCCAATTTGGAGAAGGTGTGATTACTCGGGAACGGCTCGTAGGTTTTTTAGTGTATTTTTCAGGAAAAATCAGCAACGCTTTTTTTTGGCCAATTTGGAGAAGGTGTGATTACTCGGGAACGGCTCGTAAGATTTTTGATGTATTTTTCAGGAAAAATCAGCAACGCTTTTTTTGGCCAATTTGGAGAAGGTGTGATTACTCGGGAACGGCTCGTAGGATTTTTAGTGTATTTTCCAGGAAAAATGTGCAACGCTTTTTGTGGCCAATTTGGAGAAGGTGTGATTACTCGGGAACGGCTCGTAGGATTTTTAGTGTTTTTTCCAGGAAAAATCAGCAACGCTTTTTTTTGCCAATTTGGAGAAGGTGTGATTACTCGGGAACGGCTCGTAGGATTTTTAGTGTATTTTCCAGGAAAAATCAGCAACGCTTTTTTTGGCCAATTTGGAGAAGGTGTGATTACTCGGGAACGGCTCGTAGGATTTTTAGTGTATTTTCCAGGAAAAATCAGCAACGCTTTTTTTGGCCAATTTGGAGAAGGTGTGATTACTCGGGAACGGCTCGTAGGATTTTTAGTGTATTTTCCAGGAAAAATCAACAACGCTTTTTTTGGCCAATTTGGAGAAGGTGTGATTACTCGGAAACGGCTCGTAAGATTTTTGATGTTTTTTCCAGGAAAAATCAGCAAGGTTTTTTTTGGCCAATTTGGAGAAGGTGTGATTACTCGGGAACGGCTCGTAAGATTTTTAGTGTATTTTCCAGGAAAAATCAGCAACGCTTTTTTTGGCCAATTTGGAGAAGGTGTGATTACTCGGGAACGGCTCGTAAGATTTTTGATGTTTTTTCCAGGAAAAATCAGCAACGCTTTTTTTGGCCAATTTGGAGAAGATGGGATTACTCGGGAACGGCTCGTAGGTTTTTTAGTGTATTTTCCAGGAAAAATCAGCAACGTTTTTTTTTCTAATTTGGAGAAGATGGGATTACTCGGGAACGGCTCGTAGGTTTTTTAGTGTATTTTCCAGGAAAAATCAGCAACGCTTTTTTGGCCAATTTGGAGAAGATGTGATTACTCGGGAACGGCTCGTAGGTTTTTTAGTGTATTTTCCAGGAAAAATCAACAACGCTTTTTTTTGGCCAATTTGGAGAAGGTGTGATTACTCGGGAACGGCTCATAAAATTTTTAATATATTTTCCAGGAAAAATCAACAACGCTTTTTTTTGGCCAATTTGGAGAAGGTGTGATTACTCGGGAACGGCTCATAAAATTTTTAATATATTTTCCAGGAAAAATCTGCAACGCTTTTTTTGGCCAATTTGGAGAAGGTGTGATTACTCGGGAACGGCTCGTAGGATTTTTAGTGTATTTTCCAGGAAAAATCAACAACGCTTTTTTTGGCCAATTTGGAGAAGGTGTGATTACTCGGGAACGGCTCGTAAGATTTTTAGTGTATTTTCCAGGAAAAATCAGCAACGCTTTTTTTGGCCAATTTGGAGAAGATGGGATTACTCGGGAACGGCTCGTAGGTTTTTTAGTGTATTTTCCAGGAAAAATCAGCAACGCTTTTTTTTCTAATTTGGAGAAGATGGGATTACTCGGGAACGGCTCGTAGGTTTTTTAGTGTATTTTCCAGGAAAAATCAGCAACGCTTTTTTTTTCTAATTTGGAGAAGATGGGATTACTCGGGAACGGCTCGTAGGATTTTTGATGTATTTTCCAGGAAAAATCAGCAACGCTTTTTTTTGGCCAATTTGGAGAAGGTGTGATTACTCGAAAACGGCTCGTAGGATTTTTAGTGTATTTTCCTGGAAAAATCAGCAACGCTTTTTTTTTCTAATTTGAAGAAGGTGTGATTACTCGGGAACGGCTCGTAAGATTTTTGATGTATTTTTCAGGAAAAATCAGCAACGCTTTTTTTGGCCAATTTGGAGAAGGTGTGATTACTCGGGAACGGCTCGTAGGATTTTAAGTGTAATTTCCAGGAAAAATCAGCAACGCTTTTTTTTGGCCAATTTGGAGAAGGTGTGATTACTCGGGAACGGCTCGTAGGTTTTTTAGTGTATTTTCCAGGAAAAATCAACAACGCTTTTTTTGGCCAATTTGGAGAAGGTGGGATTACTCGGGAACTGCTCGTAGGATTTTTAGTGTATTTTCCAGGAAAAATCAGCAACGCTTTTTTTTGGCCAATTTGGAGAAGGTGTGATTACTCGGAACGGCTCGTAGGTTTTTTAGTGTATTTTCCAGGAAAAATCAACAACGCTTTTTTTGGCCAATTTGGAGAAGGTGGGATTACTCGGGAACGGCTCGTAGGTTTTTTTAGTGTATTTTTCAGGAAAAATCAGCAACGCTTTTTTTTGGCCAATTTGGAGAAGATGGGATTACTCGGGAACGGCTCGTAGGTTTTTTAGTGTATTTTCCAGGAAAAATCAGCAACGCTTTTTTTTTGCCAATTTGGAGAAGGTGTGATTACTCGGGAACGGCTCGTAGGTTTTTTAGTGTATTTTCCAGGAAAAATCAGCAACGCTTTTTTTTTTGCCAATTTGGAGAAGGTGTGATTACTCGGGAACGGCTCGTAGGTTTTTTAGTGTATTTTTCAGGAAAAATCAGCAACGCTTTTTTTGGCCAATTTGGAGAAGGTGTGATTACTCGGGAACGGCTCGTAGGTTTTTTAGTGTATTTTTCAGGAAAAATCAGCAACGCTTTTTTTTGGCCAATTTGGAGAAGGTGTGATTACTCGGGAACGGCTCGTAAGATTTTGATGTATTTTTCAGGAAAAATCAGCAACGCTTTTTTTGGCCAATTTGGAGAAGGTGTGATTACTCGGGAACGGCTCGTAGGATTTTTAGTGTATTTTCCAGGAAAAATGTGCAACGCTTTTGTGGCCAATTTGGAGAAGGTGTGATTACTCGGGAACGGCTCGTAGGATTTTTAGTGTTTTTTCCAGGAAAAATCAGCAACGCTTTTTTTTGCCAATTTGGAGAAGGTGTGATTACTCGGAACGGCTCGTAGGATTTTAAGTGTATTTTCCAGAAAAATCAGCAACGCTTTTTTGGCCAATTTGGAGAAGGTGTGATTACTCGGGAACGGCTCGTAGGATTTTTAGTGTATTTTCCAGGAAAAATCAGCAACGCTTTTTTTGGCCAATTTGGAGAAGGTGTGATTACTCGGGAACGGCTCGTAGGATTTTTAGTGTATTTTCCAGGAAAAATCAACAACGCTTTTTTTGGCCAATTTGGAGAAGGTGTGATTACTCGGAAACGGCTCGTAAGATTTTTGATGTTTTTTCCAGGAAAAATCAGCAAGGTTTTTTTTGGCCAATTTGGAGAAGGTGTGATTACTCGGGAACGGCTCGTAAGATTTTTAGTGTATTTTCCAGGAAAAATCAGCAACGCTTTTTTTGGCCAATTTGGAGAAGGTGTGATTACTCGGGAACGGCTCGTAAGATTTTGATGTTTTTTCCAGGAAAAATCAGCAACGCTTTTTTTGGCCAATTTGGAGAAGATGGGATTACTCGGGAACGGCTCGTAGGTTTTTTAGTGTATTTTCCAGGAAAAATCAGCAACGTTTTTTTTTCTAATTTGGAGAAGATGGGATTACTCGGGAACGGCTCGTAGGTTTTTTAGTGTATTTTCCAGGAAAAATCAGCAACGCTTTTTTTGGCCAATTTGGAGAAGATCTGATTACTCGGGAACGGCTCGTAGGTTTTTTAGTGTATTTTCCAGGAAAAATCAACAACGCTTTTTTTTGGCCAATTTGGAGAAGGTGTGATTACTCGGGAACGGCTCATAAAATTTTTAATATATTTTCCAGGAAAAATCAGCAACGCTTTTTTTGGCCAATTTGGAGAAGGTGTGATTACTCGGGAACGGCTCGTAGGATTTTTAGTGTATTTTCCAGGAAAAATCAACAACGCTTTTTTTGGCCAATTTGGAGAAGGTGTGATTACTCGGAAACGGCTCGTAAGATTTTTGATGTTTTTTCCAGGAAAAATCAGCAAGGTTTTTTTTTGGCCAATTTGGAGAAGGTGTGATTACTCGGGAACGGCTCGTAAGATTTTTAGTGTATTTTCCAGGAAAAATCAGCAACGCTTTTTTTGGCCAATTTGGAGAAGGTGTGATTACTCGGGAACGGCTCGTAAGATTTTTGATGTTTTTTCCAGGAAAAATCAGCAACGCTTTTTTTGGCCAATTTGAGAAGATGGGATTACTCGGGAACGGCTCGTAGGTTTTTTAGTGTATTTTCCAGGAAAAATCAGCAACGCTTTTTTTTCTAATTTGGAGAAGATGGGATTACTCGGGAACGGCTCGTAGGTTTTTTAGTGTATTTTCCAGGAAAAATCAGCAACGCTTTTTTTTCTAATTTGGAGAAGATGGGATTACTCGGGAACGGCTCGTAGGTTTTTTAGTGTATTTTCCAGGAAAAATCAGCAACGCTTTTTTGGCCAATTTGGAGAAGGTGTGATTACTCGGGAACGGCTCGTAGGTTTTTTAGTGTATTTTCCAGGAAAAATCAGCAACGCTTTTTTTGGCCAATTTGGAGAAGGTGTGATTACTCGGGAACGGCTCGTAGGTTTTTTAGTGTATTTTCCAGGAAAAATCAACAACGCTTTTTTTGGCCCAATTTGGAGAAGGTGTGATTACTCGGGAACGGCTCATAAAATTTTTAATATATTTTCCAGGAAAAATCAGCAACGCTTTTTTTGGCCAATTTGGGGAAGATGGGATTACTCGGGAACGGCTCGTAGGTTTTTTATTGTATTTTCCAGGAAAAATCAGCAAGGTTTTTTTTTGGCCAATTTGGAGAAGGTGTGATTACTCGGGAACGGCTCGTAGGTTTTTTAGTGTATTTTCCAGGAAAAATCAACAACGCTTTTTTTGGCCAATTTGGAGAAGGTGTGATTACTCGGGAACGGCTCATAAAATTTTTAATATATTTTCCAGGAAAAATCAGCAACGCTTTTTTTTGCTAATTTGGAGAAGATGGGATTACTCCGGAACGGCTCGTAAGATTTTTAGTGTATTTTCCAGGAAAAATGTGCAACGCTTTTTTTGGCCAATTTGGAGAAGGTGTGATTACTCGGGAACGGCTCGTAGGATTTTTAGTGTATTTTCCAGGAAAAAATCAGCAACGCTTTTTTTTCTAATTTGGAGAAGGTGTGATTACTCGGGAACGGCTCGTAGGATTTTTAGTGTATTTTCCAGGAAAAATCAGCAACGCTTTTTTTGCCAATTTGGAGAAGGTGTGATTACTCGGGAACGGCTCATAAAATTTTTAGTGTATTTTCCAGGAAAAATCAGCAACGCTTTTTTTTGGCCAATTTGGAGAAGGTGTGATTACTCGGGAACGGCTCGTTGGTTTTTTAGTGTTTTTTCCAGGAAAAATCAGCAACGCTTTTTTTTGGCCAATTTGGAGAAGATGGGATTACTCGGGAACGGCTCGTAGGTTTTTTAGTGTATTTTCCAGGAAAAATGTGCAACGCTTTTTTTGGCCAATTTGGAGAAGATGGGA